>JAYJMH010006341.1:0-51541 GCA_036873815.1 Phacellophora camtschatica | reverse complement strand
CCATGCTGTTCTTTAATATGGCAACCGATGGCCGACGCTTTGTGTTCCTCAATCCTTTGGTGTAAGTGTCGGCATGTTTAACCGACATAATCTGCATCGCACAGATCCTGATCTTATTTCTCCTTAAAAAATGTATATAAACATTTTTATATGCTTAACTGTTTTAAAATTTGGTGCCAAAGGGAATTGAAAAAAACATTGAAATCATCACCAATGTCAGGGAAATTTAAGCAAGAAATTTTATTTTCATAGAATTCGCAAAATCCTTAGCTGATAAACTACCAGAAATGAGGATTCATATGACGTGATATAAAAATAATGGTACAGTTTTCTGAATTAGAAGACCAGAAATGAAAATCATGAAAATCGAAAAAATCCTAAAAATTATCAAAATCGTTAAAATTATAAAAATTATAAAAATCATTAAAATCGTCAAAATCATCTAAATCTTTAAAATTATCAAACTCGCAAAGAACTTCGTGTCCTTCAACAGCTAGCTTTTTGAACTTGTCATCACAAAAAATATTTTCGAGAAGTTTGGTCTTCAGGTCATAAACAGAAGCATCTTGTATGCGGGTTTTTACCATATACACGAAAGGAGTATAAAAAGTGTAACCAACAGTTGAAAGAATTTGTCCTCAACCGCATCTTAACAATGCTGGAGAAGTTTTCAGCTTACCATAAATAATAAGGATAACAGATTAAAAACGACAGATTGAGTTGCAAGTTCTACTTCGCCAATTGACCCTTGAAGAAAAAGAAATAAAACAATAAAAATAACACAAAATAAAAACAACATTTCAAGGAGAAAAAAAGTACAAACAAAATTCAAAATGTAGAACCCCTCCCGATCCTCACTTCAATGTTAGTTTTCCAATTGGCAAGTTTCATTGGAAAATCAAATTGGATGACACCCTATTTACGAATATCGAGACAGGAACATTATTACATGCATGTACCCATATGAAATGTTTGTCACAGGCATTATGGCGAGGATCGTAGTTTATGGCAATTGGACATCTTGAATAGAAAAAGCTATCCTCTGAAAAGTTAAACAACTACACAAAGTACGCTAAAATTAACCACGAGGAACAATTCATTTTATACAGGGTGACTTAGTAGCGGGTTTAACGGGGGCAACGTGGAGCAGTCATTCCTTCGCAGACCAAAGACTGTTATGACGTCCTCTTTTCATAAACATGGCATCTCTTTTTAAGAACCGTTTTACATACATATCGCCGCCCCTATTATTAACATATGTTTTTTAAAATTTCTAATGTTAGCGCAAAGTTGTCAAATTTCATTCTTGCTTGCATTAAAATCTTAAATTCGTTTTAGCGTAACGAAATCATGCAGGTACGAGGTGTTTAGACGATTTCGAATAAAGTCTGTTAGGGTTCCATTTGTTATCTTTTTATGTAAGCATCATGTATACAGAGTATATACATGTCGTTGTCATTCCATATCGGCATGATGTCTCAACGGGCCTTGACATTCCGTTTTCATTTCGGGATGGTTAGCCAGCCAATCAGAATCATATCATGTCGACATAGTGTAGATGGAAAGCCAATCCGTAAAGATTCATGCCGTTGCGTTGCCAATTCAAGTTAGCATCGTGTAAATGGAAAGCCAATCCGCAACGATATCATGCCGTGGTCATTTCATGTTAGCATCGTGTAAATGGAAAGTCAAACCCGAACAATTTCATGCTGTTTTTGTTCAATTCCAGCATCATGTAAACAGTGCCTGTAATAAGTCATATTTACATTGCATACCCATTAAAAAAACTCCAACCTCCGCCGTTCCCCAATCAAATATGACCATCAATGCTCCTGGCAATGCTAACAAGAGAAACTGATCCCATTGAAGAAGGCACTCCCATGACCAACCTATCAGACAAAGCAAAAAATGCATAAACAATCGATGACTTATGTGAACTTTTCTCAACTGAATGGTATTTTCGTTTCGTCACGTTTTTGGGAAAACAAAATAAAGAGGTAACACATTAAAATTAAGACTCGAAACTTCAAAAAGTCGAGCAAAGAAATCTAGTCGTTTGGCAAATGCTTATCGACCTTGTTATATACTACTCGACTTTTGGGTGAAATATACAGTGAAAAATCAAGCGTAAAAATGGAGCCGTTGCGTCACGACTTGAGCCTCCAATAAGGTAGAAAAGTGGTAGCTTAAATAAACAGTTTGTTCATTTCTCTATTCTCTGGCCATGTTACTCACCATATAAACAGATTATCTTATAAGAGGGAAAACTAATTTCCTTACAAAGTTTCTTGGTGATATAAATCAATTAAGCTCAGAGGAAAAATAAACTAAAAAAATTAATCTTGGGGATCTTTCTCGACAGTGTTGCATATGTCAATGCAGTTGAAAGTGTCACTGATTTGTCCAATACTAAAAGCAAATGGTTTTAATATTAAAATCAACTCCCAATATTAAAAGCAACTCTCTGTAAGACCGCGGGTTCGGGACCAGTTTTTGGAACCTACAAAACTCACAGCCAACTAAGCTGTCTTAGGAGCAAACGAAAGAGGAGACTTCGTGTTGCTTTCGACTTACTACCTCAAAAGCAATGCATGGGCTCATATGCAGAAAAACAAGGTACAATTTCCTGTATAAATAAGTAAAGCTCCTTAGTTTTAAACATGGAGCAAAATTCTTAGATTTTCAAAGTAGACAAAGTAGTCTGACTTTCCAAGCTGTTTAGAAAATGATTTATGAAATCAAAACTTTATTTGAGAGCAGCTTTTGGGTTTTTAATTTTGCCAAATACTCTGCTAAATTTAAATTTTGAATAAATAAAATTTTTCTAAAAACAAATAAAATCAATAAAATCAAAAATTAAATTTTGAAAACATATTATGCATCTTTATTTTACTCTAATTTGTATCTCTGCTAAGTTTATGAAAAAGGGACATAAAATGATTTATGCCCCTTTGACGACCGAGTTAATTTCTAGCTAACACTTTCACCCCGGAATAACACTTTAACCATAAGGCCCGGAATAACACTGTAACCATATGGCCCGAGATAACACTTTAACGGTAAGGCCCGGAATAAAACTGTAACCATATGGCCCGGGATAACACTTTAACCATAAGGCCCGGGATAACACTTTAACCATAAGGCCCGGGATAACACTGTAACCATAAGGCCCGGGATAACACTGTAACCATATGGCCCGGGATAACACTTTAACCATAAGGCCCGGGATAAAACTGTAACCATAAGGCCCGGGATAACACTGTAACCATAAGGCCCGGGATAACACTTTAACAATAAGGCCCGGGATAACACTTTAACCATATGGCCCGGGATAACACTTTAACCATAAGGCCCGGGATAACACTGTAACCATATGGCCCGGGATAACATTTTAACCATAAGGCCCGGGATAACACTGTAACCATATGGCCCGGGATAACACTTTAACCATAAGGCCCGGAATAAAACTGTAACCATATGGCCCGGGATAACACTTTAACAATATGGCGCATTGATAAACAACTTAAAGGATGTAAACACGGGCAGAATTTTATATCAATTTCAGATATTTCAATGTCGGTTTACATTTTGAAGGAATAATGTTGGCTTGTATGTGCTTCGTCTCCAATGACTTCATGCCAGAGCTTCGATCATTTTGTCTATTAAAATGTTTATTTTACTTAAAAAAAAAGAAGGGCCTTCACCCAGTCCTAGCTATAGGGTCACAAACCAAATACAGAAAATATTTACCCTCAGCCTCTCTCCAAAACCGAGCTTAATTAATGGTATTCTCCTCGGAAAGAGTTAATATATGCTTATTAATACAATAGATTGACCTCCTTAAATGCATTGACCTCCTTAAAGTAAGACGTTATTTAGAATGGGCCATAATGTCCTATCTAGGGGGTTAAGACTTAACCAAATGTTAGCACATATTATAAAAGTATGCTTACCAGGCCACATTCTAAAAATTTTCTTCCACCAAATCCATCCAAATATCATGAGACATAACAGGAGGTAAGGTATATTAATACAAAAAGCACTTCCACTGAAATAAATACAAGCAAGCAATCTTTAAGTTTAAAGAAACAACGGTTTATCCATTCAGCCTTGTTTCCGCTCAAAAAATTATATTAATTTTGGCATTCTAATAGCTTCATATTGCAATTATGTATTCCCCTTTCATATTTTCATACATTTCATATTTCATTTTTATATCAACAGGGAGAGGGTTACCTTTCAGAAATGTAAATTCTTGTAAATCCAGCTCTTTTTAGTAGAATTGTTAGTTGGCTCGATCTGTTTAAAAATTAAGACATTTTACGGCTAAAAGCCTCAGTTATATTCCTTTAAGTTATATTCCTAAAATTTTGCAGTTATATTCCTTTAAGAATTTGTATTGGGCAGATAGCAGATAACATTTATAGTGAAACGAATTACTCACATAACTCCATATTTTAAATAGTACACAAGAACCACATTGCATATTACGCAGATACCAATACTAATAAATCCAAAGACAACTAGTGGCAATGCAATTTGCTGCAAAAAAGGCAATGAGTGTAAATTATATATTGAAAAGGCTTCTCGAATATGACACACAATTAAATAGATCATGTCGAGTACAAATGAAATAAAATTATCTTGGCATAACTGAGATTAAATTATTTTTTATTTGATAACAAACTTCACTGATCAGCAAAAATTTTCATGTTGAGCCATACAGTTTAAAACATCATCAGAAAACAATTGAAAAAGAAAATGTTTCAACTGAAATCTATCATACTGTTCCTCGCTGAAGATCAGCCAGATTAACAACTCAAAGTAATCTATCAGGTGTCCCAAAAAATATCAGGTGTCCCAAAAAATATGTTGCCGTTTTATTAAAAATACTAAGAAAAGTACACCAGTAAGCAAAATAGCCTTCTCGAAGCCTTAAAGACATTAGACACAGATAAGACATCCGTAAATGGACTATTGTTCTGTCCTCCACAAGGAAACTGTTTGGTTAGTCAATTTATTGAAACAAACAAAACAGAAGATGATTGGATTACAATTTTTAGCTGGTTGCTTCAAACAACTTTTATCGGTGTCTAATGTCTTTAATGGGAAATATTGGTACAATATATATATATATATAATATTATGTACACTATTGAATTATCAATATGTATTTTATGTATGTATCAGTACTGCATTGTTTTGTAATTTGAACTTTACTTTAAGTTTTTGTGTGATGAACATTGTTTACCCCAACACCGAGTATTTCTATGGCTCCCCTTATTTAGCTAAAGTTTTTTAGATTTATTGCATTTAATTCATATTTCCGTATGAGAAAAAATTTCTTTAACACACTTCCCCAGCAACCAAAATTTGTTGGTGGTACAGAACCAGATTATACACTGAGTTTTTGGTAAGATTTTGATAGTGTAAAATAGCTTTAAAAACATTCCTAGACTGACTTAGATACTCACGGTACCAGAATAAAGCCTAAGTACATCCTTGAACTTTGATTTACAAATGTAAATGAAGGGTTGGCTTATGCTTGGCTCGGTTATAGTACAGACAACGTGGCATATAAAATACAAGTTGTTCCAAAATATTGTACTTGTAAGTGATGAATGATCTGTTCAAACTCATAGTACACCATTAAAAACATCATTAAAATCTTTTTTGAAGAAAAAAAAATCACTACCTGTTGATTTTATCTGGACATGATACATGGCTTGCAATTTTTATATAAAAATTGTCAAAGAGTATTAATATTTCTTTAACTGCATCAAATGAAGCATTGGGGCGCTAAAAATAAAAATTGGAAACAAATTATATAGATACATTTACAATCAAAATAATTTTAAAAAAATTTTTTATGAGGCTGTGAAATTGTCCTCTTGTGTGCATGGAGATTAAATATCATCACGAAAAAAATAAAAAGCAAGTTTACAAATATTAAAGAAACTGTTCAGATAAAAGCTAAGAGTATTGACAAAAAATTTGCTGTTAAATACAAAGCCTAAAATGAATTTAAACCTCAAAGCAAAAAAGACCCTCAATTTTTGTCATTTAAAAAAGTATATATATACCGAGTGTCTCAAAATAAAGTTTACCTCGAAACTGGTTATAAGCAATGAAACAAAAAATATAGGATTTCTGTTGCTGAAAACATGGGGATAGAAGTTGTCGAGCAATTTTAGGGGGGAGATATAGGTTATAGCTTCGCTCAATTTCTGATTAAAATTTTTGAGGAGAATGTTCCTTTGTTCATAAAAAAAATTAGGGGGGTGGACACCCCCACTGCAATCTGCCAAAAATATTACATTATAGTTTGAGAAAGCCATTAACATTGACTTTCCTTTAGCATAGCTCATGAATTACTGAGGTTAGAAAAACAACCAGATCAAGCAAAAACAAAATTATCAAAACAAAGCTCCTACACAGCAGCTTTGCAAACATGGGCCACTCACAGTGTATGCTTCTCAGTCATTCATACCATAGCCTGCATACAGACAGTGGAAACAAATTCGGTAACACTGTCCAATGTCTATACGTATGTTCCACTGTATGTAGTATGCTATTCATACAGCTGTTGAATATCTTTTTAAAAGTTTCACTTACCCATAATGGAAAATTTCGCCAAAATTCTGGACAAAATTGATCAACAAGTTTTGACTTAAACCCAGTTTCTAAAAAGTTAAGAATGAATATAATTTAACTTCAAATAAATTTTGCAAAAAAATACGAGAGCAAATCTTGATTCTGTTTTCAAACAACAAAGCTCTACTGGTACCCAAAAAATTGTCCAAATGAAAAAAATGAATTGTCAAATGAAAATAAAACAATGCAATGATTTTCATTTGAGGAAAAAAGCCTGTCTGTTTCAGTAAATTTTTAACGAATGGAAAATCCAAAATTCCCACACAAAGGTTTGGAAAGAGAATTGTCAGTTTTCAAAATTTTGCAGCTAATAAACTTTTGAAAAAAGGCCCCAGTATCTGCACGTTAGTCATTTTTGTATTTTTAACCCAAGAAAGGGGCTAAAAAATTAACAACATCAAAATCAAGGGGCTAAAAAAAGAACATCAAAATCAAATCGGTTGGTTAGTTACTACTAAGTACTATACTATACTGATTGCTTTCAGGCCTCAGAATTTTTTTGAGAAAACGTGAAAAATGATATCACAAGAGACAAGAAAAAAAAATTATTTATGGAGTATAGCTGCCGCTGCTGGATGGCCCCAGCAGGGACTGACTAGGGCCTAAAATTCTCTGTGTTGTCGTCAATTCTGCGCACAAAACAATCATTCATTCAATCAATAATAACAATATTATTCAGAGAATACAGCATATATAATATATTTGGAAGACCAGCAAGAGCAGAGAAATGTAAATTTACTTCCAAGTCTTTAATTTTCTTCATTCTTACCATAATAAGACCCGAAACCATATTCATTATAAAAATCCATCGTCCGTCATGCCATATTTTCGAGAGTTTAATTCGCGCCCAAACTTTCATTTGCTCCTGGCTGCACAGCGTTTTCTGCTGCACAGAAGGAAAGAAATGCGAAAAACCAAATCAAAGCTCCTGCGCAGCTAAAACACAATACATAAATATCCAAAAATGAAAACAACAAAAGGAAAAGATTTTACTGTCTTTTACTTTACATTATTGTAAATAACCACAACAGACTCATTTATTCAAAAATCTGAACTCGTTATTCTGCTGGAAGAAGAAGGGGGCACTTGGCGAGATAATAGCCCACCTGGGTTCTTTTCAAGCGTCCCCAAGTAGTTCAATTATTTACCTTAGATTTATCATATATAATTATTTTAACACATGTAGATTGTAATTAAACTATTTGAATAACATGAAATAAAAAATTGAATTGAAAGCTGTTATTAAAATTACTCAGTTTTTATCAAATGACGTCATAGAGTGTGGGTTTGATGAATACTAATTTATTTTTGTTTACAGTTTACAGCCTTAGTTCCTTGTGGTCTTATTGTTGGAACAATGTGAAATATTAATGAGTGGAAAATGATGGCGGATATTTGTTGTCTGCAGGAATGCGTCTTTTGTGTGTTGTCAAGGTTGTGAATAAATTTGAAAGCAAATTGGTGTGAAATAATGGTTCAATGAGTTTCAAGTAGAGTTCATGTTCAAACGAAAATGCTGCGCTGATTTTCAGAAAACGGATCCAGCTTGCTGGTCATATTACATACATTCAAATTTCATTTAAGGCGGATATTAAAAACAATCATAAACCACAACGGCACGCTTTAATTATAAAGCTAATACAAATATCACTATACAAATAATTGCATATTGGAAATGCTGACTGTCAGATGAAATATTTACAGGCAAATTTCATTTTCTACGTCATTCATAGCTGGAAATGGTAACGAAAATGTTTTTTAAGAATCTCAAAGAAACATTTGTCGAAATTGTCAAGAATCTCGAAGAAACATTTGTCGAAATAAAATAGGCCCGAGTCTAGTGATGTGTTTTAATTTCATGTGCAGTTGCTTCCAGTCGTCAAAACAATGGCTTCAGTGATTAAGAATCCAGTTGTTGATAATGACAGTGTGGTCTATGAACACATCATACCACGAAGTGTTCGACAAAAATGGATTAGAAGGGCTTCAATTGACAACATAGATTTCATTAAGATTTCTCCAAGAAAACAATCTGAAGAAACAGCTGACAATGTGAAAATACAAGCTCCAAGCTCATATCAAGGAGACTTTGGGGACAGTCTTGTTTCCCATGATGCACAAAATGCAATTAAAAATGTTGAAGATGGTGATGAAGTATTCATAACTCCGGAGGAAGAAAAGGCTGTATTTGATGCATGGGGTGTAAAATTAAAGCATATTTCTAAAGCTGCAGAGACAAGCCAAATGGCTTCTAGTTTTAGAGATTCTATGCCTATGGCTACAAAAACTAATTTAGGCGAAACTCCTTCTATCAATACAAGAAGTATTCCATCATATAAGAAGCAAACTAGTGAAGATAAAGTTGGAAATAAAAATGAATTACCTTTGTGCGATGTGCAGCATAGAGAAGATAGAAAAAAACAGCGACCAAAATCAATGCCAATTATGACTGAAGAACTCATTAAAGAATTCAAAAGTGCAGATAAGAATAATATTAAACCAAAAGCTTACATTTCACCTCATTCTAAAATACAGTGGAAAAGAAATTTGAATTCAAAACCAATAAAATCTGCTCTGCCTAACAAACTAGAGTTGGCTCAAAACTTTAAATCCATTGAAAAAGAAAATGATAAACAAAAGTCCCAAAAAGAAGTTGATGATGCCAAACAAGCAACAGTTGACAATCGCAAGCGGAAAATCACAGGGTCAGACAATGAAAGTCGGATAGTTGATGATATTGACATCAAAGAAGAACTTTCTAGTCCTAAAAATGACATTTTTTTCAAATCTGGCCCACCCATTAAAGCTGCCAAAGAAAAGATGCACCAAAGACAAACAACAAAAGATATTAAAGAAAATGGTGTCCTTGAAAAAGAAGACCAGATTTTACTTTCAGTTTCTGAAATGAGAAAGTCGTTTGAAAAATTCAACAGGATGGGCAAAGATCATGTCAAAGATCATTTTAAAAGAAACAACTTTGACTTTACTGAACAAAAAGCTTGGTTTCCACAGAAGCAATTAAACAGCCAGAAAATGCATAATGGTGATTTTAAACAAGGACTTCAAAATGGAGAGAGCAATTCAAATAATCATTATTCAAAAATCACAGTGGATGTAGCAGATCATGAAAGTAAAAATGAATTTACAAAAGAAACATTGAGTACAGATGCTGGACACAAATTATTGATGGATATTTTTGAACGTGAGCCAGTTGTTATTAAATCTGAGCAGGCAAGAAAAGAACCAACCACAACAATGAGTGACAAAAGCAAACACCAGAATGATGATTTAGTAAACAACAGTAATTTTGAAGAATCAAAGGTTCAAAATGCTTTTAAAGCTTATAAAAGGAAGATTAACAAATTGGTGATACAAACTGGGGAGCAGAGAGAAAGACAACTGAAGTTAAAGCAGAATAATAAAGATATTGATAAAAAGATAAATATTTCAAAAGAAGATATAATTATTAAACATGAAGATGCTAAAAAAGAAAAAAGACAAACAAATCCCATTGATCTTAGTATAGGAACAGAAAGAGATATTAGTGGTAAACAAATGGCTAAGATCCCTGTTACAAACCTAGATGACAAGGCACCTCTTTCTGATAATAGAATTCCAATCACGGTTTTAGATGAACCAGCCATATTGTTCCCAAAAAAGATCCTGCTTGATAACACATTGAATAACAACAACCAACCAATGCCAGAGAATGATAGCAAAACAGAGAAAAAGCCAGGGAAGTATGATGCTGACAGAAGAGAATTTGTAGCACCAAAGGTTTTCTTTGAGCACCCAGTCGTTGGACTTAAATCATCACTCAGCCCAAAAGGCAGGACAAAAGTAAAGGTAATTTTTGATTTTCTTCCTATTATATTTATCTTTCAATCATATCCTTATTTTACAAACTCATTAAAGTTTACACTTTTCTTAATAAGACAGTATTTTAAGCAACAGTATTTTGGGAGCTCAATTTATTGTAAAGTTGGGTCCAAGCTCGTAACCTTTACATTAAAGTATATTAACATAGAGAACTTTCGGAAAGTCTGACAGTATTTGAACCTTTCCAAAAAACATCAGAAAGTAATTTTGGTAATATTTTGTTTTAATCGTTATCTCTCTTAATTAGATTTGCTTGATAAACCGAAAAAGGTGACAATAGGCCAGTAAAAATTGTCCGAAACGTTTTTGTCCCAAGTTATGTGTCCGAAATGTTTCAGTCCGAAATTTCATGCTAATGTATGGTATGGTTTTCAATGTTTGGCAGCGCCCACAAGGGTACGACCTTCGCCTTGACAATGTGTGAAATGTGCAAACAAGATTGAGTTCTTATTGGACTGGTTCTCTTCCAATAACTCGTTAATTTTTTTTTAGAAATCAACAAAGGTATCTTTTTGTCAAGAAGAGACAGCACAAATCCACGTTTATCCGTCTGAAACTGCAGCCATGGAAATCTACGATGAGTCTCATATTAGTGACAAAGTAAACGGTGTGACGAACATGGACGAAATTTTAGGCACTGGGAAATCTTCCAGTGACTTGGCATCGTATATGCCTAGCAGTTTCACAAATATTGCAGATACACTACAAAGAGAAAGGAAGAGTATAATCTCAAAGGAAAGTGACTCCAGCCTCGATAAAGATGTGCGAGAAACGGAGACGACACCAAATGGCATTTCAAGTTATAAAGGAAATGGTAGTCATTTTACAGAAACGACCATGGATTTCGCAAATGCAATTTTATTTTAACGAGGAGAGTTTTGGCAATTGACTGAGTGTCACTACTATATTGACAAAGAACAGCTCAAAACTTCTAACGAAGAGATGGTTTCAAAAACGTTATTAAAGGAATTTTTTTAGATTTAGAAAATTTGGCTAAGTTTATTAGATATTGTTTTTTGTAGAAGATCCCTATTTGATACACCTTTTTATTGTATAATTATAACTTTAACCATAATGAATACTGTATGTGGGTTAAAGCCGTTACAGATCTGTTGGGTGACCGCAATAAGTCCGCCCCGCCAAACCAGCAAAAAACAAAGCAAATAGTGGCACGCCCCCACAGGCGAATTAGCTATCCATTTACATTAAGCAGTGCTTACAACAGAACCCAGGTGGGGGTACACCCTTTATATATAGGTACAAGCATGTGCTGCCGATAGGGATAGGTTTAAAGGCATTAAATTCTTAAAACATGGGTAAGATTTTCAAAATGCCTTAACGTTGGGTTAGATATCAAAACTTTCCTTAATGTTGGGTAGTTTGTAATGAAACACAACATTAATATTGGGTATAAACAAAAATTTGAACTACTCCCTGCAGAGATGCAAGTATCTCCAGTTCTTACAATCTTCAGCAACTTCAACAAGCCAAATGAAAGTCTTTCTCATTTATTCGGAATGGGCGCTTATTCTAAAAATCTGTCGCTCATTTAAAATTTTTCAGAGAAAATGCGGGGCTCATTCGAGAGTAGTGCTTATTTGGAAGCGGCACTAAATTAGGTATTTACGATGTATGATTTTTTCTCGCGATATCTTTGATAAATGTTAATAATGGCGGTGCAGTGAATCTTTTTGCATGGTTACCGCAGTAAATCTGCGTGGGCCCCTTTGATCAGAGCAAGATGCATGTACCCATGCAACAGGGCAGATTGCATGGTAAGGTGCAGCAGGTTACCTTGCAATTGCAAATACACTATATACTTGTACCAATGATGTAAATCCGTTATTTATACTGTAGCGAGTCTGTTATTTAATTGTTTGGTAAATGTTTCAAATTAAAATCAAAAGCACTAAGACAGAAGGGTCTTTTCGGGGCGGCTTGCAGGAAAATTGATTTTTAGACTAAAAAATATCAAACAACAAACTATAAGTAACCCCAAAATTGGGCATATACTCTAAAGAGATACTAAACAAACACAATGTATAATATTTTTTAATTCAAAATTTTTTTAATTTGAAACAAAATAAAATACTGTTTCTAAATAAATAAACTGTAAGTATATAGCTAACTTATATAGGCCTCTTGATAGGATGCTGATTTTGCATGGAAGAATGAAATGAAAAATGCTACTCTGAAAAATAGGGAGAAATCAATAGAATGTAAATTAAAAATAAAATAAAAATTGGTCCCCCAAAAAATGAAAAGCACTGTGTACTCCTGTGCTGTGGAGGATATATTCTGAGACCGAAACCCCCTTTCACCCGGAGGGCTTATTCAAAATTCGACCTTTGATAGAGGGGCTTATTCAAAAGTCAGCTTCCCTGAAAGTATGACCTAAAAAAGCATGAGTATTATCTAAAAAAGATGCAGAGTATTATCTAAAAAGAGGGAGCCTTATTCCGGAGGGGGCTTATTAAAAAATCACCTTCAAGAGGGGGGCTTATTCGAGAGGAGGCTTAATCGAATTAAAAACGGTGGTTGTCTGTGATAAAAGTAATGTGTGTCCATGCAAAGGAAGATAGTGTGTCCTTTTTTAGGCTTTACTGCCACTGCTTAATAACGTAATTCTGCTTCAGCTTACATGTGAATGCATTATATATAAAGAGGAGAAGTATTATTATGGTGCACATTTGCTACACATTTGCAATACTGGTGCGGAGAAGCTTTAGCTTTAATATTTTTGTTTCTGATTGCATTCAACAAAGGGACTTCAAATTGAAGTTTGATTCCTTGGTTGGTAAAATAAGCTGAATAAGATATATATGTCCAATGATACTGAAATAGAGGAGCCTTAAAACTAGTGTGTGGACAAAGTGGAATGATGAACGGTCAGACCATACAGTGCATGAGAAAGTTTAATTGCTGGTGGAAGGCACTAAGAAACAAGCGAAAACTGGTCCTCCCTGACTTAGTGAAGGAAGATATCTTATGAAGACTTAATGGTTGTTCTAAAACGTGACATTTTGGGACACCCTAAAAAACGTTTTGGGACACCCTGTAAATCGTTCTATGGTTACAAATGTTTCATTGCTTGTTTCAATTTGATAATTAGCATTATTCGACTTTGACAGGCTGAAGAAAATTTCAGTTTGCTGTCTCTCCATGGAGCGAGAATGCTTGTACATTGGAACAGAAGGAGGACACATTTATGTTTTGGATCTTGGTAGTTTTGGGCTGAAAGATCATATTATATATCAAGATATTGTCATGCAAAGGTAATTCTTAACTTTCTTCCATGGTGCAATTATTTTATTAAATTTAATGAGCCAAAAAAAACGAGCTACCAAAAATCTGTGACGAGCTACCAGAAATCTTTGACGAGCTACCAAAAATCTTTGACGAGCTACCAAAAATCTTTGATGAGCTACCAAAGATCTTTGACGAGCTACCAAAAATCTGTGACGAGCTACCAAAAATCTGTGGCGAGCTACCAAAAATCGTGTACTGTACGGGTTACAATGGTTACAGTTAATATTCACGTCGAAAGGACTAAACTAGTTAAAAAAGATTTTTGGCGATTTTCTTCGATACTTTTCTTGTGTTACAAGAGATTTTCCAAAAGTATCGATCTCATCGAAGCTCGAAAGGACGAAACTTTGTCAAAAATTTTTTATAACGGAAGAAAAAGCGTCGAACAAAATCGCCAAAAATCTTTTTTAGCTAAGTTTAAATTTCTAAATTTAAAATTTATAAATTTAAATTAAGTATTTTTTAGCTATGTGAATATCACTTTAATCGTTGTAGTCCGGGCATTACACGATTATTGGTAGCTCGTCAAAGATGTTCCGTCTTTTGGTGCACCTAGTATATAAAGATTTACATCAAGAAGAACGGTTTACGTATGAGAGTATATATCGGAAAGTAACAGAGCAAATTATATATACAATTTTTAGGATCATTTGATTTCACAGTCACATATCTAAATTGATTTTTAATGGGTTTATCTTACTTCTTCATGTCACGAATTTTAAAATGAGTTTTGTAGAGCATGATAGAATTCGAGAAGAAATTTTTGTTGCAATTGACTCAAATAGGATTGTTGCAATTGACTCAAACAATTGTGTTTATGGATGACATCATGACTTTTTTGTACAGTTACAGCAGTGCTTTTTCCAGGAAATCTCTTTTGATTTTGCTTTTGAATGATGTTGTTGAATTTTTAGCTTACCTGGAGATGAAAACAAAACAAATGGAGGGTCAGTAGAAGCTTTGAAAGAGCATCCTTTTGATTCCAGCAAGGTAAATAGTTTTTTAAATGTTGTATTTATAGATTTTATTTTATTTATTGTCAATTTGTTTACAGTTGGCTTTCAATATAGCAGCTACACTAATTTACGCCAACTTTATCAACGAATAACATACAAATCCTATAATGATATTGTAAAACATTAGTTACAATTCTTATACGGTTGTAACGATTTTATTATATGACGCCTAAATTTTGCTTGTCCATCCTTTAATTGCGGTTTTAATTTCGGAAAGAGATTCTAAATTTTCACAGAGTTTGTGAGAGTCTGCCATAAACGTTGTCCTCTAAATCCAATACTCTATGCATCATAGTTTACAGTTTGAACCTTCATTAAAGAAACTCATTGTCATTTCTTAATTTATGACTTTGGGTTCTAACGGGAAAAATTCCTTTCATGAAAGAAGGGTTTAAATCATGTTTTGTTTTATGTGTATATTTATTCTGTTTGTGTACTTGTACAGTATATTTATATGTTTACAAGCATGAATTTTAAAACAAGCAATGCCAATTCGAGTTGCCGTTAATAATCTAATGTAAAACGAGGTCTGTGGAAAATGGGAATTGTCGAGAAACTGATTGCTGGAAAGGATGGACATGTGAAAGATGCAAAGAAACGCTAGTTGAATAAGGATTGATTTTACCAGCACTTAGATCTCTTATTATTTCTAAGGTTGCCTGAATCTCCTGGGGTACCTTTTGGGTTTGATGCAAAAAACCAAGAGGTCAATGCACGAGAAGATGCTCAATATAGCCAAAGCTCTCCTCGAAGATGTGGTCATTTTTTGCTTTTCGACCACTCCACATTTTTTAATTCATACTTGAACCGAGGGCCAATGTGAAGTAACACAGTGTGCGGGGCCCTTGTCTGCAAAAACTTGTCCTCATTGTAGAAAAGTCAAATTAGGCCTAGAGGCCGGGAAGAATAAAATTACTGTTCTTGCCACAATGCGACTACTACGAGGGATGTAAACAAATTATTTATGATAAATTCTTTAGACATGAATGTGCGTGTGATCTCACGGCGACAGTGGGCCAGCATGAACAATCAAGCAAAAAATTGACTTGCTTAGAAATAGAAGAAAAAATACTCCATCAGATAGAGCAATAAATTCTGAGCATTTTGGCACCACATTTACTGCAATATCTTTTATGATATTTCCGCTAGAGTTTTGCAAAAGTCTCAGAGATCGTCCTCTGGCACAACATGACAAAGTTAAATTTCAAGTGACCAAAATCACTGTGGGATTTGATTTAGCTGTCGTATCTGCATGCATGAAAACGTTTAGTAGAGCTTGGGCTAACCTTAATGTGTTGACAGTTATAATTTAATGAATACAATTTGGTCTTAAAAAGTTTGTTGACAATTTTATGTTGAAAATTATAATTTAATTGTTAAGAATTATATGTATGTTGACAATTATAATTTAATGAATACAATTTAATCTGAAAAAATTTGTTTAATGATGAATAAAGGTCTGAGAAATATTAAATGAATTTTAGATTTACTTCAAAGTAAGGGTGAATTTTCATTACCAATCACTGTCATTTTCTATGAAAATCCTAAAATATCTCGAAAAGCCAAACAGAATATTTGAAACCCATTACTTTTCTGAAAATACAGCATCTGCTCGAGTAACATGCAAGCAACCCAGTGTTCTATTGAAAAATATTCTGGGTTTCAATCATAATGCTCTTCAAAAACATTCTGCTGACAGAGAAAACTTGGTGTAACGAAAATTTAGAACTGTATTGTGCTAGGTAAGATATTTTCGCATGGTTTAGCAAAGCAAAAAGTTATTTTTATCATCAAAATGAAAGTCTTGATTAATAACCACGAATACTAAGTTTAATTTTTCTCCATCGTTTGCAGATTAAAAAGACATTGAGATTCCATTGAGAATGACGCTTACGATCTTACTGTGTATTTGAATTTCAAAATAGAGGCTAGATGCAAGAGCCCTTTAATCGAAAATAAAAACTTGTATTTCTTAAGTAGGTTTCTCTCGTATTGTAAAAGTGATTGTATTATAAAATGTGGAAACAGCTCGAAAGTTTTTAGAAACTGCCAATAGCCAATATAAACTGTCAATCATGGATTACCAGAAACTGATTTAATCTCATAAGAGTATGCAAAGAAAATTAGTTGCAAGGCACTATCTAAGTGTTGTGAGTATTCAACACCTTAATTGTCCCTGCTACCTAAATGTGGCCCACTATGGCACCCCCACACCTCACTGCAAGTACGGCCATTGCAGCATTCCCTGAACCATGTTAACAGCTAGTTGTACTATGTATTACTTCCCCTCTTTCCACTGTTTCTTGTCATATATTCCAGTATGTTTCTTTTAGTGCGTTTACACACACCCTAATCGATACACACGAAATTTTGAAAGATACTGTTGTTTGACTGTTTGTGTTATTTATTGCATGCATGGAATTTTGGTCAAGAAACAGCTTGATAGTTAAGCACAGCATATGAAAAGTTTGAAGCATTGTCTTTTGTTCTTTTCTCTACCAGCTCCTCATTGGCTACAAGAAAGGAATCATGGTGCTATGGAATCAGGACAAAATAAAAGCAGTTGGAACGTTTAAAGCAACCCAAGACTTAGAAAGTGTTGATTGGCATCACACTGCAAAAGAGTTTATCAGTGCTCACGAGAGAGGTAAGATTCTCAATAAAAATTCAAAATGAAGTGGAATTTTTTTCGAAAATATCAGTGTGTAATTGATAGTTTTCAAGGATTTTGCTTGTTTTGTTTTGTTTTGTTTTGTTTTGTTTTGTTTTGTTTTGTTTTGTTTTGTTTTGTTTTGTTTTTTATATCTCAATTGAAAATCAATGGATTTATTAAATAATCATAAGCGATCTGCTAGTGATTTGAAATGGTTTTTTTCCAAAACAAGTCTAAGAAAATTTGTGAAACATTGTATTAGCATACCAACGTTTTTAAAAAAATTTTCAGAGTGTAACTAAGAGTTATATCTTATCAAAGACATCGCTGGTGGCACTATCAGCATAGTTTTACAAATGTCAATTTTTTGGATAAAGGGTAATAAATCGTTGATATATTTTTTTACGAAATGAAGACCTAAAAGACGGATCCTTGGGGCAACACCAGCGTTTTCAAGAACTAAAAGAACTATTCATGTTGACCTACTGTTTCTCGTTGCTGAGATAAACAGTCAAATGTTTGTGCGTTGTGACTAAAACTAGATGAGATTACTTATTCAATTAAAATGTTTTCTATTTATAAATGTTTAGTTTGTTATAATTATTATGAAGACGACGATAGCAGCATATAAAGCCGAGCTACTCAGCTGACCTAGTATAACACAATTAAGTGATTTTCATGCGGGTTTTATTTAAGCATTTTATCCAATAATACCCACAATTGATATTTTGATCCCGATTAAGGTTTTTAGAGTGCTCTTTATTCAATTAACAGTTTCCTTTGTTTAACAATTAATCTAATTATTGATTTTTTTAGGTTTAATCTGCTATAAAGTTTAACAAATTGACCTTCAATCCAATCGAATTGACTGTAGGCCTTTTTTGATCGTTAATAAATGAGCCATGACCTTTACTTTAATACATGTAGCCAGGGCATCCTTTGCGTCAACATCGTTGGAAAATAGGAATGTTTCTTATGAACGCAAAAGTATCTTGATGCTGGATCACGAACAACATCATTTCACGTACCATTATATTTTTTGCGTTGTATACATGATGTAACTGGTGATCCAGTTATACAGGATGTGTCACATTATGGCCAAACTGAACCGAATATACTTTATGTAGAGCTGGCGCTAGAGCGAAATATATGTAGAGCTGACGCTACACACAGGCTGTCTATTAATTGCTTTATCATAGTGTATCTTAACTCTCGTCAATTAAAAATATACCAAGTGAATTAAATTCACTCTTTTACGCCCGGATTTATTTCTAATAAACACATAAATCCTTTGTTAGTTTTATTTTTCAGGGGGTAGGTCAACCAAACAAATACAATTTGAAAAAACTTATATAACAACTTCTAAACTGAGTTCTAAAAACATGACGTTTTACATCGTTTATCGAAGGCCATATGGCCTTATCCTGAGTGTAAAGGTTAAGTAGTTGGGTTACGTTCCTCAAAAGATTTGGTCCAGTTTCATAAGTGTCATCTTTGTGTGGACGGTACCTGAGTGTGATGACAATGAGGTAAAGTAAAAGCTTGGTGGCTCGATAGATTTGCCGCTCTTTTATAGGTGTCATCTCTGTGTGGACTGTACCCGAGTGTGATGAAGACGAGGTAAAATATTAAGGCTACGTGGCTCAATAGATTTGCTGCTTTTTTGCAGGTGCTATCTCTGTGTGGACTGTACCTGAGTGTGATGAACATGAGGTTATTCAAGAATCATCTACTCCCTATGGTCCTTTCCCGTGCAAGCCAATCAGGAAGGTGGAGTGGCAAGACCCTTATGTCGTTTTCTCTGGTGGCTTACCAAGAGCAAGCTATGGCGATAAGCATGCTGTATCATTGTTACAAGGAAATACAGTTCAAGTTGTTTTCGAATTCACTTCGAAAGTCATGGATTTTTTTGTGATCAAGGATCATCATGACAAAAGTAAACATTTTTAAATTTGTCTTTATGATAAAAAATATTTCACCGTGCATTTTATTTTTTCTAAGCTTGTATTCTCCCCGCCTTTCATTCCTTTCTCCTTTCGTTCTTTCTTTCTCTCTTTTTTCTTTTCTCGCCCTGGTCGTTTTGTTGAACCTGACCAAATGAATTCATTAGATGGTTGTATTTTTCACTGTCAACTGAATTTATTTTTAGACGAACCAGTTGCTTTGGCAGTTCTTTGCGAGCAGGAATTTGTCATGATCGATCTTAAGTCAAAAGAAGAAGGGTAAGTACAATGTTGCAGGTTTTTTATATTTATGAAATTCTCTCTGGTCAGAGATTTGGCTACTGTTCACAATCAAAATTCTGGTTTTTGCCTGGTACATATTTCTCTTCAGAGTTTATACATAGTTAATTCGGCAATTATTGCTCCAGTAATTGAAAGTAGCATATCGATGTGGGGCTCAACTATTAAAGAGTATTATGGATTATATTTTAGATTGATATGTTAAACAGATTAATCACTAGAATCGTTACAATCTGGAACAGGAGTTACCGAGGAAAAAAATTAGCAAATAGGCACGAGTGCTTTTCTTTCAGGGGAGCAAAGCTGCGGAGTAGCCTCGCAGCTGAGTCAAAGCAGCATTCTTCCTAAATTGTTTTAACTTAAGTTGACCAGACATCGCTAAAGTGCGTGAAAACAGTCTCTCACAGACACAAATAAAGTTCACCTACGTTTAAGAGAGATTTCTGCAGGCACTTTGGGGAAAGATGGGTGTTGCCAGCTGTGACGTAATTAACTTAACGAGACCTAAAGGTCTAAAGATGATCCAAGTAAACTTGCGTTAACTTTTTTTCGAAAATATTGGACTTAAAACAGTTTGGAACAAGTGAATGTGCAAAAAGTAGATCAAACAATTTCGAATGTAAAGATATTCGGAAACGCTGCATCGTTTAAAATATTGAAAATGTCAGCTAAACGTGTATGGGAGATCACAATGAAATGTATATATATATATATATTATATATACATTTCTTTTTAGGTATCCATCTTTTGTGCCACCATACTTGGCATGTTTACATTCCTCAAGCATAACGAGCTCTATTCATTGTCATGACTGCCCTGACGAGTTATGGCAAAACATCAAACTGGCAGGACAGACTAAAGTTAACGGTGAACATTCTAAAGAGGTAAGCACATTTTCTAAGAAGAGTTTGGAACAATCGGTCTGTTCTGATAGAAGGCTTGTTTTCATTTCATTTCATTCTTTTTAGGAGAGTGACCCTTCAGCTAAAGGTTAGCCTGTGTGCAGACTCATGTTTGATGCTACACGTAGTCTACTAACAGTTGATAACCATCACGAAGGGTGACCCTGTAACTATAACGTTTTATAGGTCGGTGTTAGATCATTTTCGAGATGATGACACACACCAACTCTAGAGATGTAGCCAATATTATTCGTTCTTAAAAAATTTTAGGAACGAAATTCACAATTGTTATTTTTCATTATCTCGACCGTAATTTAACACCAGAACAAATTGAAAACCATTGAATAATTTAAATATTACGATATAATACCACGCGTCACCAAAATATTTTTGTGATTTAACACCGATTGGTTTTCCAATGATAGTCAAATTTGAGTATTTGCTACTTCCAAAAATCTGAGTATTTGCCCAGGGAGTTTATTTAAATTCCAAAGTTTTAGAAGGGTGCATGCCTCTATTTTCCAAGGAAACTGCAAAAAGAGACTTTGAACGATGTCTTTGAAGGATAAGAGAATTAATTTTTTTAGAGACACGAAGCATTTAATTACATTTAATTTCGCTTTTTAATTACAAAGAGTGTCCTCTGTTTGCACCTGGAAGAATAATAAAGCCCATTGAAAATGTTAAGAAAATTTTGAAAAATTAGGGGGTAAGCATACGGAAATTGATCAAAATTATTTAATAAATATACTTCAAGGGAAAAGACTTGTTTTGCGCTTCAAAGGCAAATCTTCGAAAATTCCGCGAAAAGACCTACAATTTCAGATTCGCGATCAATTTTTTTCCCGCAAGATGTCTTTGAACATGACATGAGTGAAATTTTGCTCAAATAACATATTCAAACATTAGAGTTCTCAATCCAAAAAGGTGGCTTTTCATATTCGATAGAATAACAGTTTATGACAACAAATCTTGAGAATAATATCGTTATTTTATCTAAAATTCAATATGCCTGTCTTGTCTTTCCCTGAAAAGTGAGTCCACGATATCTTGATTTGATCAAACCGCGAAAGTTAATTCCTAAAATTTTGCGGTTTATTCTTGCCGCGAAAGTTTCTTGCCGCGAAGGTTTCTTACCGCGAAAGTTTCTTACCGCGAAAATTTCTTACCGCGAAGGTTTCTTCCCTTAAATTATGTATATAATTGAAATATTTTCAGTTGTTTACCCATGGACTTGTTTTCTATTTTTTCCTTTTGTTCCAATCACCCATGCACTTTGATTACGATTTCTAAAACCCGTGATTTACCTTTTGCAAAAAGTGAACAATCGAGTTATTTACAATGCATTTTCTATTCCGGGGTAATCTGAAAATAAAACTGTGATGATCGAGTATGGTAATCAGTGCCATTATACTTTGAAGTTGAAAAATAACAGGGGCATAATAGTAAATGCATCCATGAAAACGTTTGAAAGATTTCATTCTGACATTAAGCAAAACTACCGTTATATTTATATGTATACTCTCCCTGTCGATCGGTGCTAGATCATAGTGGAGATACAACCATCTCTAAATGTATGAAAAATATTATTCGTTCTTAAAATACACACTTCAAGGTAACTTTTTAAGAACGAACTTTTATTTGTCATATTTCTAGAGATGGCGCGTGATCTCCATTGTGACCTAGTATCTACCCCTCCCCCGGCCAAATTTTTCTTGTAAAGTGATTTATACAAGAGTTCTGATTGATTTCAGGGTGTAATATGTAATATGAAAAATGTAATAATATCAGTATTTTATTTCTTAATTGCTACTTGAATGTTGATTTTCAGCCTTGGCCTATCAATGGTGGAAAATCTTTACTTACCAAAACAAACAAACACGACCTTCTCATTACTGGGTAAGTTTTGTACATTATTTTGAAAGAAGTTTATTTAAATTTTTCAATTACAGTGAGGCCCCGCACTTAAGAAACAGATTTTTTTGATTTGGCCTTATTGTTTAAAAATTATTTCATCATCAATTTATTATATAATATATAGAATACAATATAATAATTTAGATGACCAAAATGATCAAAGAGAAGCAGACAACTAACTAGCTTGGGCCGCAAAGAAATGTTTTATCGTTCCACCGAAACTTTTCATCGTTCCATCAAAAAAATGTGAAAAAAAGTTTATTATCAGTGGTTTCTTAAATGCAGGGCCTTACTTTATTACGAAATTACATGCTTTTAGTAATATTCTATTTGGCTGGCTGAAAAAACATGAATTGATGATCTTGAAATATATTTTCAAGAATGAAATGTACAACTGTTATTTGTCATATTTTAAGAGATGGCGTGTGTTGTTTTCTGTATTAAATTTTGTGCATACCAGCACAGACAAATTGTGAAAGAAAATAACGCATTTCTTTCTTCCAAACCAATCCTTCCTTTTGACCATGTTAAAATTAGAATAACTTCAATCACCTTTTGCGCATGTTAATTGACAGTTGTCACTTTCAGCCACGAGGATGGAAGCATCAAGTTTTGGGACGTTTCCCATGTAAGCATGCAGTTGATCTGCACAATAACGACGTCACAAGTACTTTCCAGTGAATTAGATGATGACCCTCCACACAATCCGGACGATGATGACGAGGGTTGGCCCTCATTTAAGAAGGTCGGGGCGTTCGACCCCCTTTTGGATGACAGTAGATTTGTTATTCTAAAGCTGGCATTATGTCCCGTCACCCAGCTGTTGATTGTCGGAGGTGCCGGTGGCCAAATACTTTTCTATGACTTAGGAAATATGGCGACAGCGAAGCCAGAGGTAAATATTAAACGAGATGACTTCACTATGCCCGGATTTTTATTTCGCAAGGGGGCTTTATTTCGCAAGGGGGCTTTATTTCGCAGGGGGTAGTATGAGCAAGCCAATTAGATCTAAGACGTTAGCTTAACTTTTAAACGCACGCCTGGGTTAACTTTAAGTACTGGCGAGTCCTATCTTTCTAAGTTTCATCTGGAATGGAACGATTGGCATTGAAGCTTTTTGTTCAATTCAATTTAAAAAGTAACCACTTATAAATATGCACATTAGAATTGTATCTTTTGCAGGACTTTGGTAATACAAAGAAACGATGATGAAGTGCAAATCATATAATTATTAATATCAATTATTCTAATTATTATCAATAATTATAATAATTATGATAATTAATAATAATATTTTAACCCTTTTACGCCCGGATTTATTTCTGATTTACCGACAAATCGTGTGTAAGTTTTATTTTGCAAGGGGTGAAACCTACAAACCAACTTAATTCAAAAGATAAATTTGCGTTAAAACATTTAAATTATTGTAAGGTTCTGCCAGCATTTACCTCCTTAAAATGCAAAGTTTTATGTTGTTTATCAATTGGCCTGGAGTGGAAGAGTTAGATACAATTCACAACCGCTATCTCGACTGCCCATTATATCGAACATCCGCTATCTCGACTGCCCATTATCGCGAACACTCACTGTTTCGAACAAATTTTCATTTCCCCTCGTTGGGCTTTCTTGTGAAATACTGGCCCTTCATTGGAACATTCTCTATCTCGAGCAGATTTCAATTTCCCATAAGAGTTCGAGATAGCGAATGTCAACTGTGCATGAAGAAGGACAAATTTTGGGACAAGAAATTTCTGACACAGAACTTTCTGTAATGATAGCAATCTTTTTGTGCGAGAAAGGCGATATAAAATAACTTTCTTTCTGCCAAATGACACTTTAAAAATTAATCGTCAAACATGAATGTTCCCCATGTATTGTTATAACGTAACAGAAAAACTGATTAGGATAAATTTACAGAAGAAACATCTGTGCGAAAATAGGAATATTTTTAAGAACATTTTGAGCCGCAAATTCTTAGAAATTTAAGAACACTGAACCTCAGCAAAAATTATCTGGTTCTTATAAAAGAAAGGTGTATCAAAAATAGTCGATTTTGAAGCCTTTCGACGTGAGAGGTTTGCAGTAATACCACCGATACCAAGAAGATACACATTTTTATTATAATTTTTATTTTAGATCGATAACGTCAACATGATTTTGAAGTTGGATGGTTTCGAATGGAAAGGAGCAGGACCATTATCCGTAAAACAGAATATCGACTTAACTCATGGCTTGATTCCTAATCGAATATTGCAAATCCAACCTCCTGCTGCTGTTACGGCTATTGCATTGAATTCAGCTTGGGGATTGTAAGTAATCTCCGCTTTTCGTCATGTTTCATTGCGAGGTAAAGTGCGAGTACACGGTTGCAAAGTTTAAACAAGTGCGAGTACAAGGTTGCAAAGTATAAAAATGACAAAAAATAAACGGATGTAAACATGAATAAAGCTTCTCTTTAATTGGTGGTTTCTTAAGATTTATATGATGTAACTATACAAGCACACATACAAATATGGAGAGATTCTTTCTGTGCATCAAACCAAATCGATATTAACTTTATGTGTGCACCTCGTGTTGATATTCACTTCGTATTTTCTCTATTTACCGCGCACTCTCCAATAACTGCCCCCATTTTCTCCCAAAATTTGCATATATTCACTCACTCTCTAATATTTATTTACATTAATTTATTGATGTAAATTAAAGTATGAATGTACGTTTCCATTAATCAAAAGTTTCAATTTTATTTTATTTAGAGTTGCAGTTGGAACATGTCATGGTTTTGCAGCATATGACTATCAAATGTCTAAAGTTGCCCTCGTCAAATGCACCATTAGTCCCACAGGTAAGTCTTCTTTTACGCAATATCTTACTCAATCCTTTCAACCCTGGAAGGGCCATATGACTCATTGGTGAACATTATGAAACGTCATATTGTCAGGAGGTAACTACATTGATAAACTCTTGGTCCATTCAGAAGCTTCAAGATGATTTCATTCCTTGAATATATTTTTGTGTGTGTTAACTCCCATTTGTTAATAAAAACTTCCATAGGGTTTCTCTGTTTATGAGAAAATCCTTTGTTGATTTGTGCTCAGCAAATGTAATGTATATGCGTTTCATCTTTAATTTTGAAAGAGCTAATGCTTAAAATTATAGCATTGCATAATTAAATAGTTTTGAAAGAGCAAATACCTAAAATTATAGTAATACATCTTAAAACTGGCAGACAGACACTAATAAAAGACTGTTCTCACAACCGGGAGACACTATCAAATTAGTCACCGATTACGGATCATAAAAATGATACTCTATTCCTATAGTTACAATTCATAACATAACATGAATGTCTGTCCGTCTCGGCCATCACAAAAACAATAAGAAAAGGGACTGTGGCCAACACAAGGTTATGAGCAATAGGTTAACACGATATATCGAGCATGTTGGGGAAAGAATTCAATAGCCGTTTTTGAAAGACAAACATATATATAATTGGAATGCTAATGACATAGCAAATTTACAACAGGAAATTTGAATATTTGAGTCAAATTTACAGATTGTCACTGTGTTACCTTTGTTACTTGTTTTATAGGCCTCATTCACACGGATTTTGATCACGTGAAAACGGATCAATTTTGCTTCGTTTTCGTTTTGCGTGAACATTAATACGCTACAAGCACGGAGATTTTTAATACCCTAATGAATATAGAGAGATATGAAAACGCATCGTTTCCAATATGAACACCAAAAACGGAGGCCGTTGACAAAGTTTGCAACGGTTTATGATGTCAACAAGCATCTGTGTCAGCATATTTCAACATACTTCAACTTGTGTCAATATACTGCAACATTGGCTTTGTTTGTTTAGGCTATTATATTCAAACCTTTTGACACTTTTTTACGTGAAAACGGAGTAGTGTAAACAGTCTCTGAACCAGCACTGCTTTCAACACCAAAAACGTTCTTATACTGAGTGTCCCAAAAGCCTATTTGGTTTTGCAACTTTACTGCATAAACTTAATCACAAAGCTCTATTTGATTACATCAATAGAAAACCTGATAGCTAGCGAACAATTTGAGATCTCATTTAAGGAATATGCGCTTCCATGAAGGGAACAATATTGCCGATAGTCGAAATCCTTTCAAAACTGCACCTTTTTAATTCCACTGTAATCGGGCAAACAGAGCCCTAACATCTCCCTGGTCACTGCTTCCTCTAAAATCATTGAAAGTGTCATGACTGTGAGCTGTTCCTATCAAAACTTTGAAAGTAAGAAAATCTTGAATCTCGAAATTCAAAGAATTCTTCAATTCTTGAATTTCAAACAAACGGAGAAGTTCCAATATTTCTGCTGCTAATTCTGCGTTCACGATCAATGAGGTCTGAAATTTTTCGTTAGTTATCCGGCTATCTATTGCTATTGATGAGTTTTGTATTGTCACGTTTGCAAAAGATTATCAAACCAATATAAGAAAATGTTTTTGGGACACCCGGTATTGAATGTTCTTTATATTTGTAGGTTATTTTTATACTGGTTTCTACTGTTTTGTAAATGCTGCTTTTTTATTCAAATAAGATTTAGCAAATACCGGAGGACAAATTCAACGGCGTAAATCATTTACGAAGTCGCTCAGAGATTCGATTCGGCGGTTTCGAAGTCGTAGAAGCACCCGCTCATCAAGGAGGCGACCTGCGAGAGGTGAACATGCTGCGACCGAAGGGACATCAACTGGTGCTCGTAACCATTCGCCTCTCCAGAGCGAAAGATCATCGGCAACTCGACTTATCGACGAAAACCGTGTCGACGAATCTTTGTTGAGTATGGTCAAGTGTCTGTATTTTGCAGAAACGTTTTTGGCTGACAGTAAGTAGTTTCAAGTTGTTTCCATTATTTGGGGGTTGGGGTACATCATTATGTTTAGGCCTTAGGGATGGATATGTGCCGCCCATAAAGGGGAAATAACCTATGGTTTGATCAGTTTTAAACTTGTGATATGTGTTTCATTCACAGCTACCCATCAAACACCCACTCTTTGGGCAGGGACAAATTCTGGTTCCATATACGTTTACTCGATCACAATACCAGAAGACGGCAAACGAGAGGAATCTCACATAGCGGCCGAAATTGGCAAAGAAATCAAACTCAGACATCACGCTCCTGTTCTTTCGATTTCAATTCTGGATAAGAATGGTGTCCCGTTAACTAATGGCAAAGATATCGAGTCAGGGCGAGAGAAAGCTGCAGATATGACTGGACAGCACTCGTTGTTAATTTGCTCTGAAGAACAATTGAAGATATTTTCACTTCCGACATTGAGGCCTAAAAATAAAGAAAAGCTAACTGCAGTCGATGGTTCCAAAGTGAGAAAGATTGCTATGATTAAAGTCAATGCCAAGAAAGGTAATATTGTTCGTCATCATTTTATTCATAGAATACCATTACATAAAAAATATTTGTTGTAATCATAAGTATTCTAAATAAGCCAATAGAGTTACTATTTCTGTGAAGAACAAAGCTTTGACTGGAATCAACCTTCCTCGGACCTTAAATTTGTTGTTGTTGCTGAAAAACCGAATTATGACGCAGGGTGTGAATATATGTAACCTGAATTTCTATCTTATCCCCAACTTGTTATTTAATTGCTTCCAACTCTTCCCCAGAAATAACCCATGTGTCTACATCGTATGCAGTCTAACTTTTCCCTGAACTGCAGATTAGGCTCTATCTTTAACCACATACGTTCACCTCTTTTGCGTCGTTCAATTCAGCAACCAAATAATAATGGATATAGCTATTTTGCCATCTAACCTAGCATCTTTACCAAAAATAAAATTAGTTCTTTGGATTTTAAGTATCATCCACATACTTTTTAATGTATGGTTCGTAAACGCTGAGGTTTCTTGAATCACTTGGTAATATACTTTGCACTAAAGTATCATACAATGCCATACAGTAAGAAATCCACTAATAATAAACTTGCTTATGAGAATTCTCATTTTAGAAAAAAATTTGGCAAAGGTTATAATTTGAGAATTGATTAAACGAGTTAATTTAAATGATTGAAATCATTTCAGATAATAGAGAAGTATTGCTAACACTTTTCTGTCACGCTATTGGTAGCCTACACCAGCCTAGACTTTCTCCAAGCCTATTTCATTTCGTTAATCACTAAAAATAATATGTAACTGCGGAGGAAACTACCCTGCGGAGTATCGACCTCGGAAAATCTCCTCCGCAGGGTATTTTCCTCCGCAGTTACATATTTTTTACTGATTAACGAAACGAAATAGACTTTGAGCAAGTCTAACATCAGCCCAACTTTATCCAATTTGCCAAAATATTGAAAAGATAGGCTTGCCAGATAGGCTGACTCTTAAAACCGGTTTTCTTTTTGGCGGGTTCTTGTTGTACATTCAGGGGGTAGATACGTCTTTAATTTTAATATTATTCCATTTCCTTATATTTATTTCGTTTGATTGTGCTCCACCCGGTTTAACTGACACTGAAATATGATTAACCTAATTAGAGACGAATGCAGGTCGTGAAGGGTAGGATGTTTTTGTTTGTTTATTTTTAGTTAATTGCCTGTCTAATTATGTGACGATATTTTTTAGACGAAGAGACTGTTGATTACCATTGCATGGCGTGTTTGACGAACCTTGGTGACGTCACTGTTTATGCTGTTCCAAGTTTGAAGCCTCACATGAAAACAAACGCAGTCAGGAAAGACGATCTCTGGTAATCATTATAAGAACACCATTTTATGCACATAACATACGTTTGCCGAATTGTCATGTGGTATTGTATTCAAAAGAATAGTTGTCACAAGGCCTCATGACAACTATGCTTTTAAGGGGACCATTATGGAAACAAGATCTTTCGATTTTTAAATCCTATCCCTGCCGCTCTAGTTTAGGGGTTCGTGATTTTAGACTCGTTGTGTATTTATATATTGATTTTTTTCTCAACATGCATGTATTACATTTTATCGTGTAATTTAGATTTTAGATTGTAAACTTTAAGTTAGTGGCATCATTTGATTTACTTATATCATTTGTGATTGCTCGTTAAGCGCTGCTTTCCCTGGGTCATATTGAGTATGGTGTATGGCAAAATAGGTCTTATGAATAAATTTTAATTTAATTTAATTTAATTTAATAAGGACACTGAACGGAAGATTGGTTTTATCAAAATTTATTTTTTTGGTTTTATCAAAATTTTATATAATCAGAAATTCTTAAATCTTTTGTTAACAAGTAATGATTTGACAGATTATAAAGCAATTATTACATTGATTTCAGCGGAATACAGTCGGTGATACTGACTAGGAACGGGCAAGGTTTCTATCTTCGGAGTCATACTGAAATTCAAGGATTCTGCCTTTCTGTCAATGACATGTGAGTACTTTTGTGAACATCAATCAAAATAAAACATGGAAGAATACATATTCTATTAATCGTATTTTATACTGTATTACTTTTGATATTTACATCTGGGGGTTTGAGGGAATTTTTTATTTCGTTGATTTATTTACATTTTGAAAATAGCTAATCCATTCACCGAGACTGGAAAATATTTTTCGGTACTTGCGACTGACCCAATTTTGCTCTCAAATCTCCTGCAAAATATTCCAACTTAATGTCATATGCATCAATCATTTTTTTAGCAAAGTTCATGCAACTAATGGTGACATGGTCATTTGCTTCTCTCGTGCCCTGCACTTTTCAGTATTTGTATGTGATACACATTTTGACCTGGCCTAGATCGGATCCAAAACTATCTGTATACTTTTGGATCCAACCTTACTTTTGAGAGCGTTTACACGGGATCAGATCCACAACTATTTGCGTTTACACGGTAGCCGATCCAGATTAGATCCAAACGTTTTAAGCATGCGTACTGTACTGACAAATAGTTTGGCGGGAAAACAACAAAAAGTTAACAAAACGTGAACTCATATTAAACTTGCATCACAGCAAGACATCATGGCTGCTGCAAAATCGAAAAAAGTTCAGTTTTCTTCGACAGAAGAAGAAACGACTCTGCTGCTGAAACTTGTTCTAGATTATAAATCCACAAAGTTCAAAGTTAAAATAAGATTGCAACATCATCCACGCCAAAAGAAATTTTTTAAACATTCTCGGCTTCATCTTTTTTTAGCTGTTTTATTTTTACAAGCTTGTACTTTTTGTGTTTGTTAGCTTTCTTTGGCGCCACAACCATACAAACAAGAAGTCATTTTGAAATCCGAACACTTCTGGATTCGATTCATTGTGTTAACCCTATTCAGACCGAGCTTTTCGATAAATTCTCAGACGGGGGCGGGGTGAAACCCTCCCCCCCTAATTACCTCAGCTGTTCTTGGTGATAAAGCCACTAAACATGGACATTCACAGTGGGAAGATAAAATAAATTTTGGCAGAACAAAATTAATTATATTGTTCCTATTTTTCTAATCAAGAAATTGATACCGAAAATTCGAGTATTAAGTACTGTTTTAAAACTCTTTGAGGGTACTGACAGAAAGTGTTAATTGGGTGTATTTTTCCTCTTGAAAGCTTTGCAAAAGATTGCTCTACCAGAAATAGTAAATTTAAAAATTGAAATTAAAAGCTTTCTTTGAAAAAATTCATATGAATTACCTAGTAGTAATGCATTGCAAAATGCTCAAAATATAACTCACAAAATATCAAAACTAAAATTAATCACCCAATTATGGAACAACAAATGCAAAGGTACCAAAATTTTACAATACTTTTCACTCCATAGAGTTCAACTATGTATTTGATGACGTTATCGTTAATATAACAATGGAGGAGCATTTAAATTTCACAATGTTTTCTTGGCAAAATTCCATGCGTAAAACGAATCAGACACATACAGACAGTCCAACTCTAGTATTTTTCAAAAATCTCAAGCGTGTGCCAATGTGTGTGCATGTGATCTGTATTCTACTATTTTCTAAACTGTATCCTAATTTACGTTCACAATTATCATTGGCAATTCTCTGTTTTTTCCCGTCAGAATCAAGCCCAAGTGTATTCTAACTTCCACCGACGTAACAGAGGACGAAACCTTAGCTCAGGACGCAGTTGTAGAAATTCACAACGAAGAAAGATTACCTGTTCACAGCCCTGTTGCTACCATGTCTCCAATCAGACCAGACGTAATGGCACCCCCGGATCTCATTCCTGAAAGCGAAAAATTGCGACCGAGCTCGGAAGGATTTACCAGCTCAAAGGTTACGACCGTTACCGAAATCAAAACGCAGAACCATGCCCCTGTTGACGAGGAAACGACTGTCGTAACGAGACAAGAAATTGTACGCACTGAAGGCGAAACGGGAACATGGGGAGCTGTCATTGTCAATGAGACGACTAAAAAAGAAAGGACGCATCACGAAATTACGACAGAGACTGTCGAAACAGTTGTCATAAACAGTAACGAAGTAAGTTTCGGTTGAAATATGTAATTAATCAGGGTTTATATTTCAGATAATTTAATTTGTGTATGAGCATAATTGCATAATTGCATTAAAAATATGCTTTCGTTTACACGACACATTTACATTGGAGAATGTTCTGCTAATTTCCTGTCAAAATAAACAATTAACTAAATCGCTCTAAATAATTTTCTGAAATAATAAGAAGCAAGCAGACACACTTTCAGATCGTAAAGAGCAAAATACTCGGCCTAGAAATTAATAAAAAGCATGTGAAGAACCTGAGAAAACAACCTTTATTTTGAGTGAAGATAATATTTGAGTTATCTCAAATAAGAGATTTAGTGTGGCCTACCTTCATCAGATCGTTAAAAAAGCGAATGCAGTATCACAGCAATGTTTTCTTTAACACAGCAGCTACAAATAATAAATGTAATAACCAACAAAATAGTGAAAGATCACTCCATCATCATTTTTTTAGTTTTGTTTCAAAATAATTTTAAAGGTGTCACATTCTGGTGGGTTTTGGTAAACGACCTTGTGGCTTACCAACCAAGAACGTTTAGCATTAAGAGACATGTGGATGGGAGGCCAAACGATACTTTTGTGCCATCATGCAATAAAATATGCAACCATGCTTTGCTAAAAACAACTACCTTTCGTTAAGTTGTCTGAATTTAACATTTAATTTCGTAATTTGAAAATTGCATCAAGGAAAATTTGAAAGAAAGAAAATTCCGGAGCCTCACTTTTTGCAGCCCCGGCTTTTAACATATTTTTACTGCATTGCAAGGTTCCGATTGTATTTATTAATTAGATTCCTTTTCCCCACAGGCTTCACTATCTGTTAACAACCAACATACAAAGCAGTCATTAGATGAAAAGCAATCGAACCACGAAATGATCATAGCTTCAATTTAGACGAGTGTCGATTTTATGCTATATTGTTTGGTAGCAGAAATTAAGCAGCTCTGTAAATATCTGTTCCAGTGCACGGAATACTAGGGGCTTACTGGCAAATGCCAGTCGAAAGAAGATGCGTTCGGTCGAGCAAGGAACAAGTGAATGCATCTTTAAGGGTATTTGTACGTATTTGTTTAGATTTTATGAAATTAGTTTTGCTTTTAAATGGTTTGAAAGAGACTTTCCTTCAGCAAAATTCTTACGATTCGAACTACACGAATGGTAATATGCGAAATTGATCTTTTTGCGAAGTTGAAATGTAGACTTGTGTATAAGCGATTTTTAGTTTTGATTTTAATATTATCTGATATTTTAGGGATATCCTAAATGTACTGGGGGAGTTAAAACATAAGTTTCTATTGACTATAGTAAAACAACGTTCAATCGTTTGTTGAATTGCCAAAATTCAATTTTGTTACCATTCTCAGTTTTTTGCACACTTTAATAGATAATGGTTAAACTAATCATTGCGTTATTGAATATTCTTAAAAATATTTTGTTGAATATTTCAAAAATGAAATATAAAATAAAAATATTTCAATGATATTCAATTCGTTTTTATTTATTATTTATCTCAATTGAATATTTTTGCTGCAGCTAAAATTAGGAAGATTTTTAGCGTTTTATGAGGCGTTTCTTTCTAAATGTCATTTTTCCAGTGGAGGGTATGCCTAAACATTAAACATTGCCTAAACACGTGCAAGTGAATACACGTTCTAGGACAATTCTAATTTATGTCAATTTTAGTACTCAGTTATTTTCTCTGATTTGTAATGTTAAATTATTTTTACGTAGATTTTTAGTCGGGTTGATTTTTTTTAGATGACTTTCATGATTTTAGCCAAATATGTGGTTGCTCGACGTGCGTTTAATTGTTTAAATTCAGCCAATGTTGACTAGCTAGTTTCTTTGTAAACGGTTTCAGTGACAAGCTGAAATATTTTGATTTCATGCCCAGAATTGTGTTTCTATCAGTTCCCAAATATAGGGGGTTTAATACAAGAATCTTGAGCAAAATGTTCTCGGAACAGCTCTTTCATACGCACCATAGTCAATAGAGAATATCCCATTGACTATGCCTACACCTTAGTTATATCCAATATACTACTTTTTGGACCTGATTGGAGGCTAAGAAAGTGGAGCACCCTTTTACCAATAGAGACAATGAGTAGTACCAGCAACGTGAACGAAACGTTCTCGGAACAGCTTCTCGTTCACTCGCACCATAGTCAATAGAGAATGCCCCCATTGACTATGCCCACTTATCCAATAAACTGCCTATTGGGCCTGATTGGAGATTAAGAAAGTGGAACACTCTTTTACCAATAGGAACAAGTTGTACCAGCATCGTGTAAATGCAGCCGAACAGAACCCTTTTTATCGGATCAAAACTTCTGTACTGTCATTTCATAAACTTTCGTATCAAACTGATGTAAAGTGAAGATTTCCCAAACTGCTCTTTGTTACCTTTTGTATAAATCCACTGGTTTGATTGTTTTTATGGTCGGAAAGAAATTTTATGATATAATAATAACACTAATGGATGAAACAAATTGACCTGACAGTACCCATGTCTACAACTCTTTCTTCCAGTGTTGCCTTGACGCTATTCACTGTATTTTTATCCACCACTACATCTTGTAAGCTTTTCCATTTATCAACAACCACTTGATAGTTTGTGTGTAGCCTGGATTTGTCTTCAATTTGTCTCAGTTTGTTTTCAATTGAGACTTTGGCTGAAAAGTATTTTTTACATCATCGTTTGTTGCACTGAAGCGGAGTGTTTTTAGCATTTTCACAAAATATTTTCCATCTTATCTGCTCCAAGCGTGAAGGCAGCATGGTAAAATTTTATTTTCATATTTTTAGATTAGCCAATCAGTTCACATCATTTCCATCACATGTTCAAAATGTTAATTGGCTATTTTCAAAATGTAAAAAAATAGACTTGCGAATGAAATACCAAACTTCGTCATGCTTTTGAAGGCATGATACGTGGTGATTCCCCAACATTGGTAAACTATATTTATGTCATGATTCTCATATAAATTTCACTGTTGTATAAGCATGATAAATCTCACTGTTGTATAAGCATGATAATCATTGTATTTTTAATTTTTTTGAACACTCGTTGTTGCTGTTGTGTAAGATTTGATTTACCAAGGTGCTTTATGATATTGAGCATGATGTTAATCATAAGTAATCTTCTCGTGAAGAAGTTTTTACCTTGTATCTATCAATGATTTATTTAATTACCTGCTATTTTCCTTTTGTATTGTATTGGGACCAGCAAGAAAATTGTAGAAAGTATTATATGAATGATGTTAGAAAAATATATTTTTATTCTGTGTCCTTTGTCTGTTGGAATTGGATTATTGAAAAATACTGTAAAAAGATCTAATGTTTGACGTTCATCTTTAATTTTGAAGTTTTAGGAGACGGGGGCTTATTTTAAAATTAGCACGGTATACGTGCTGGGAAGGCGGGTAGTTATACGTTGCATTATTGTAGATTTTGGAGAAGGCTTGAAAGAGTACGTAAATTAAAAAAGACTATGGGTCTCTCGAATTTTGAAGATTATCGAACTAATTTTCTTTTGTTTGAAATTAAGAAGAAACGAAAGATGACAAATACACTTTTGTGCAATCATCTTATCTAGGATAAAGTGTTTTTTTATATAATTAAATTAGTGAAGATTAATTTTTATGGTAGAATTTATGGCTCAAAATCTTTTTGGGCATTTTCGTGCCCAGAATCATAAAATAATTTTATTGCATAGAAAACAATGAGAATTTAAATACAGCATGCACGATTTTAAAATACGACATACAGGAGTTTAAAATACGACATACAAGAAATAATCACGACATGCGAAACGATAGTACAGCATACAATCAAATTTACACATCACAAAATTCCATCATAAAAATCGGGCCCGAAAATGCCCAAAAAGATTTTGAACCATAAATTACATCATATCAAATCACTCTATTTTTAATGTTTGCAATTTGATTAATTTGCGCAAAGTCAAAGTTTCAGGGGCACAAAGTACCCATGGTATTATTAATAGAGACAAAATTATAATGACAACAACAGTCATTCTAGATTCTTCAATTTTCAAAATATTTTTTTTTATGATTGTTTTCTTTATTTGCTCCCATTTAGACGTTACGATAATATAATTGGGTTGCCAAGAATGCCTTTATTTACGAGAGCCTTTATAGCTGCCATAAATTTCAAACTTCTGGGAGCATGTTCAAGGACCAATGTAAATCAGCATCAGCGAGCATGCTATGCACAATCACGCCTGCTGCTCCATACATGAGCTGTACTCTTTCTTCTATTTTCAAAGTGTTCTCGTCAATTTCATCAAATATTTCTTATTCCTGGTCCCACCGTGCCTTTTTCTTAACAATACAGCGTTAGTGGAATATTAAGAAACAAAAATATTTCTACAAGAATATTTCAATGGTCAAGAGTAAAAAAATTTCCGCCATGAGAAATATGTCATAAACTATGGCCTAGAGCGGGGTGGAAGCATTTTGTAGTACCAAACTATAAATAATTCAGAGCCCATTGCACAATTGCTTTTATATTTCAGAGCACACCATCGGTAACTGGTCATGCTCCTCCGCAGCGTGTTTTTAATTTTTTCTAATTTCATTTTACCCCTGTTAGATTTTACCCTTGATAGAAATTTTCAAAGAATATTTTTTCGCGTATACACTTTAACTAGTGCACACCACAGATCAGTGATACACATAGCACCAAATTTCACGAAAATTTTAGTAAAATCCTTCGCAGAAAAATAAAAGACGCTGTAGAGGAGCGTAAGTAATTGGTGATGATCCTGATTTGTTGTTGTTATTGATTTTTTCTCCAAAACATTGAAAAAATAAGCTGGATCACCATTTACATAAGAGGTGGTTACTTCTATCTCCTCCCATGCAATGAAATATATTTTTTATTTATAGTACCATATTTCCAAACTTTTGGAAGCAGAAAGCTAAAAACCAGCTTTTGTTGAAGAGCAAACTTTTAAATTAAAATAAGGTATGGAATTAATTATAAAATTAGCGCACTGATGCTACACAGCGATACACAAAAGTGATATGAAAAACTTGGACTTTTATTACAAACATGTAAAATCTTGTTGCATGTTTTCGGTCCCATTTTAAATTACTTGAATATTTTCAAATCCCAACAAAAATTATACAAAATATACTTTAAACCTCTTGCTAAAACGCTTCTGTACTTGTCCTGGCCATAATTTACGACAGCTCCTCCCTAACGAGGAGTAACATAAATTCAATAGCTCCTTACGAATACATTGTAGTAGATATTTTAGTAAAAATTTTAAAGTCAGGTAAACATGTTTCAGCTTTAACGTTACATCATAATACATTACAAACATTACAGCTTTAAGGAAAAATTAAATTGCAATAGTTATAATATTCATCGCCATAATGGGCCAGTCCAAACGTACATTGCTACGCCAAGGAGGTTTCTAAACACTGATGCTGTTTGTTACAAATCCTGGGACCATAAAGGGATTGGTGAGATATCCAGCTTTAGCTCTTTTAAGGTTTCGTTCATCCAGTTCATTTTTCACTGTTGTATTCAGTATGCGGTAATACTTTTGGACGAGCAGCTTCAAGCGAGGATTGCTTAACTTATCCTCATATTCAAGAAAATTGTCGTAATGCATGATACCAGTGAGTGTGGCAAGTGCACTCTGGCTCTAAAATAAATTAAATCGAATATCTCATCAGTAGCTATTCTAATACGGAATATTATAATTAAAAGTTAGAATACATTACTAAAAGTTGCTTTGTCTAGCTTAGAATAGACATGCTCCAAGTCTATTTCGTTTCGTTAATCAGTAAAATATATGTCACTGAGGAGGAAAATACACTGCGGAGGAGATACATCAGCAAAATGAGAACGAAACAACAAGTCTATTTCGTTCTAAATTTCCTGAGGTCTCTTGGATATCTGCAAATATGGCCTTTCATATTTAAAAGGCGTTTTTAGCCGTACTATTGCTATTTCAAAACAAATAACTAAATGGAATTAATCATCATTGCTGGGACATTATCTGTAGCAAATTTTATCAACATGAGTGCTACCGTTGAGCGCCAAAAATTAAAATGTTTGTTAAATTAAAATGTTTGTTAAAAAACATACAGTCTTTCACAAAAATCAAGCATGAATGTGAACGCACTAATAATTGCAGAGTGTGTTCCAATTCGTGGTCAAACATATTGTCAAAATCTCTCACATTTTATCTCAATTTGAAGAAACAGTGTATTTGAAGAAACATCAAATAATCAATAATAATGTACAACTTTCCAGCTCTATGACACTTCACTTTTTACGAATTTACATCATATTTCGAGACCGTTCCATCGTCTCTATCATTTATCAGCACATAGAGCCAAATACTTCTCCGAGAGGCTTCTCCGCTCCTCCCTACCTACAGTCCAGGGGGGGGACTTAAATAAGTTTTCATACGTGGAGTGGACGTGTCTTAGTCATGGGTTGATTTTTCGTCTCATATTTTCGGGCATGGGTTATGTAAAAGACAATGTTTTTCCATAATTGGGTACCGAAATCTGAATCAAATTCCAAGAATGAATGTAAATTTCCCGATTTTTTCTCAGCACTTGCAAGGCCTTGCAAATTTAGTTTTTTTCTAGGCTTGTAGTCTAACCTTACAATGCATGTGGCGTAATTGTGACATTTTAAAGGCCATGTCAAAAACCAGGGTGCAAAATTGTCTTAATGTTTCATAAAAGTTTCAATAAGCTGGACTTTGGGAACACATCTTTTATAGGGTGTGGAAAAAGCCCACACATGGCAGAGCAAGCAGGCAGGCATCTTGCTTTTTCGGACCATTACAGATAGAAAGATGGTTTGCCACTGGCAAGAAGGTTTGGTCTTGTGCATTGCTTGTCCACTTTCCTGAAGATATATTAACTTGTGTAAAGGACGTTCCTGGTCTGAAGAATGAACGCAGAAATATTAAAGAGATGAATTTACAATTTAAGGAAATAATTTACTTACACATGTTGTTACAGGTCCAGGCAACATATACGTAAAATCGTTTTTCTCGATGGCTCTGGAATCATTGTAAAGTTTTGTCGGATACACCGGTGTTGCTGTTCCATACACTCCATTAGGAAAACTCACTCGAGCATGCTGTACTATGATCCACAGTGTGTCAGTTATAAAATCCTGCAGCTCTTTTCGAGTCTTGAAATCACCTGGCAAGCCTGAGATCTATTGAAAAGTAAAAAAAGAAGTACATTGGATGGACAGCGTGCAATTCCAATGTTTTGCAATAAGCAATGACGGTTCTGCGTTTGTGATGGAAGTGAACTTTTGTAAATTGGATTTAGTATGATTTTTTGTACAAATTAAAAAATTCCCCCCTCTTACCTTTCCTTTCCCGTTGTCAGGTGTCCTTATTCCATTAGCAGACAATTCGTTTATGAAACTCTGCACTTCATCGTCCTGTATCACGTCTCCGTCGTTAGCATAAAATCTAAAATATACAAAACGCGATAGACTTGATAAATACCTTGCATCCTATTAAGATGAACAAATTATGAAGGCTTGATAACCTATGTGTGAAGTGGATGAATACTCACATAAGTAAATACGTGAGTGGATCGGACGTAGTTGGAGGCAACCAGTAGGTTCCTCTTTCATTAGCACTATTCTATTAAGTACACGGCCAATCGTTAAGTATTGGTTAGACAATTAATTTTTGCTGGCTGGTTAAGCATTCAAATGATATTTTATGACTGATACTTTTTCCCATATCGAATTGGTGTTGGTGGAACAAGGGCAGATTTTGTATTAGCCAATGGCATAGAGAAAAACTGTTCAAACCGCTGACCATGAGGTATTTTGCGTCTGCAATGTCTTGAAATTTTGCACTGGAAAAAATATTTGACCCCTCTTGCTCGTCATTTCACATGCGATAGCTGCGTGCTTGGTATTTTTGCTTCGAGAACGATATGCGCTGGTGGAAACAAAATTTGGTGGAAATATATTTGCTTCTCCACGGTTAATTACAAATGAAAATCAGACATTTGCATCAGGTGACAGTTTCTGAATTTCAACTGTTTTCAAAAATTTTCAATTGTTTCAAATTTAGGGCCTGCCGCAATAATATTCCATAGCGACGAAGGTCATTATCCGACGAAGGTCATTATCATGTCGATATCAGTGGATAAAGTTGGTAGAGTTACATAACGTTCTTAATTTTCTTCAGAAGGCAAGGTACTTTTATTGGACTTTTATTATGTTGTGTTGAAATTTGCCAATATTTTTCTTGTCTTTTCACTGAAATTCGATTTTCTCCTCTTGTGCGAAAATTTATCTTAGCGAAAGTAGATTTTCGTTGCGAAGAAAAAACGAGAGTGTTAATTTCTCCACTGCCAGACCCTCCCTCCACCATGAGCAGAAAGTGAAAGAAAGCATGAAATAGTGCGCTCTGATTAGTTTATTTTGCGAAATTACGTCTTGTGTAAACAAATAATTTCATTGGCTAATACAAAATCTGACATTGTTTGTTGGTGGTAAATCTGTTCGCTAAGCTCCTTCTATGTTAATTGTTAGGTGACTTTAAACAGATGAATACTATTTGCATCTTTTCGACATCACATTCTTAGAAATATTCCACAGAGAAAATAAAAGAAAACGAAACGAAAAGACATGGTCAGTTTTTCTCTTTTCAAAAGGTCTCCACGCCCACTATCACCAGATTAGTTTTCCTTTAGATTCGTGCAAGATCACACTCTGAGGAACGTTGCAAACCCAAACAAAGAAAATCGATTTTTATCCAGGATCACTTTCTGAGTAAAAGTTTTAAATGCCACAGAGAAAATGAAAACAAAATACATGCTCAACTTCTATCTTCTCAACAAAACCATACTCAATTCCCAGGATTGCTAGATACACGAATACACGATCAAATACACGATCAAAAACAAAAGACATGCTTAACTTCTATCTTCTCAACAAAATCAATTCTCAGGATCGCTAGATAAATAATATTAGATCTTGTCACAATCACTTCCTGAGTAATATTTTAGAATAGCACAAAGAAAGTCAAAACAAAATACATGCTTAACTTCTATCTTCTCAACAAAAGTATCCTCAATTCCCAAGATCATTTTCTGAGTAATATTTTAAAATGCCACAGAAAAATTGAAAATAAAATCGCAAGATACACGAATACAGGATTAAATTTACGATCAAAATACACAATCAAATACACGACTAAAAATGAAATACACGATCAACTTACAGCTCGACCAACTCGCCAGAATATTCCTGCAACACTTTCAACCAAACTTTTCCATCATCGCGGTAAGGGAAAAATGGAATCTTTTCTACGTTATCCATTCCACGTTTCTGTTTTAAAAAAAAATTGATTTTATGATAAAAACTGCATAATTTGATAACTAAAAATCGCGAGAAAATTATTAATTTCGAATTATTTTAATTGGGATTCATAAAAGGGAATAAGAAAATAAGCCAGCTGAAAACCATATCTTTAAATTCAACTTTCTTTAAAAGATAATATTGTCATTCGATAATTGCATAATTAAAATCATAGGAACCGAAAACGTCAACTCAGACTGCAAATCGATCCTAACAGTATTCTATCATCATTCTAGCCATGTTTTGATTTTCTGCTTGAGAAAATTCGCTTTGTCTTGAATGGCTAATCGCTTTGAAATTGGAGTGTCGATTCACTAGTGTCACAACATCTGATCAAATCATGAAGTTTATGTTGTCTAACACATTATTCACAGTTACTATCTGCTGCTCTTAAAGTCAGCTTTTTAAAATTTCTGTCACCCTCAATCCAAGAGTACAGCACACAGGGGGGGGGGGCATTGGGGGTACCTGAAACCGCAAAACCGTATGAAAATTGGCCTTCAACCACAATACCGCAAAAATAATGTTAAAAATCGCTATACCATTGTTGAACTTATGATTCAAACATTATAAAATATGAATATTGTCAATAAAATCACTATTATTTTGATTATTAAAACCGAAAAACCGTGCAAAAATGTCAGTTTTACCGAAAATCGTTCCTATTTAAGGGTAAAACCGTAAGGTACCGCAAAACCGGAATACCGCACTAAAATATGGTCAAAACCGCAATACCGCAAATCTCAATGTCCTCCTCTACACAGTACTCAAACGTAGAAGATACCTTAATTCTTCAAGAGGTAAATGCGGGCAGAAATGTACATTAATTTCAGATATTTCAACGTAAGTTTATCTAAATCAATCTTGCAAAATAAAATGGCAAGCTTAGTAGAAATAAGTCTTCATCAGTTTACGCTCTTCAGTGCTGCTCAGTGCCTAGTTTAAGTTTATGGCATTGTTCATCAGTGTAATCAGTGCTGCTCAGTGCCTCTTCATATTTATCATATTGAACACATCTTCTTTTTTCGACCTTACCCCCGCAATCTTCAAGGCATTTGATTACCAAGGCCTATAATTTAAATACATTGAAAGTACAAGAGCACTCATTGCGGTACCCCTCTTAGGGGTACACTGGCAACCATTTCCGCAGCATTCCCCATAGCATCGTTAGCAGCCAGTTAAACAAGGTTTCTATTTAAATTTTGTGGTAAGAAACGTTTTGCAATAAATTTTTCTTTAACTCTTCAACAAACCTGAATATTCTGGTTAATGCCAATATCATTCCAAACCATACCACCGTAGCCTCGTACAACAACATCCCTTCCACCTGCATTTCCAAGGGCAAAAAGTTGTTCAACAAATTCACCAGGACCAAGAAGAGTATCTACACCTTTGCTATTAACAGTCAGCAAACCAAGGCAATGTAATTGGAAAATCCGATACAATGGATGCTGATTCGATAAATGCCTGTGGAAAATGACACAGATTGCCTCCATCCGCAAATGTGTGCGAACTAAATGTTCGTAGAGGTTGCCAAAAAAGAAGTCAGATACTTGTACAAGAGCTTTCGCGATTTGCCAATTCAATCCATCTTCAGGAGTATACACAATGCATTCTGCAAATGAAATTTGACAAAAATTAATCTTTGAACTAACAGGAAAATAAGAAAAATTGCATAGCTGTGATTCAAATACTTCACTTCAGTTCACATTGCGTTTATTATCAGGAGTATGCCAAAATACGTAGGATAGATGCATTGGCATAAAGGCAGGCCCGTAGGAAGCAATTCTCGATCGGAAGAGGGAGGGGGTAGTTCGCCAAAGATGAAAAGAAAGCAGTGGCGCCAATTTTTCTGTGCCACGCTCTTTCACTCTTCCAGGAACGCCGTTTTTAGTGAAAAATATTACCAAGAGATTACTCTATATTTCTCTCAATTTTTATTCTTTACAATTTTAAAAGTACATGCTGTAGTGATAGGTGATAGGTGACAGAATGTTCCTGAATAAGATTTTATAATCCAATCCAGGGTGAATTTGTTCAGATTTTATTACAAAAAACTTCCAAAAATCTGATGAAAATTTCGACAACTACTCGCAAGCATTTTCGAATCGCTACAATAATTTTCGACACTGCAATCATAACTACAAAATGATGAATTACGAAAATGATGCAAGCAATGTATAACTGTTGCTTTGAACCTTTGAGCACGCAAGCAAATCCGTGAGCCGCCGCCGCAGCAACTTACCCGGAGTGGTGCCAAATTGAATTGCCACAGGCTGTAATTCATACTTGTCATCTTTTAATCCACTTGCCATAATTAAAATTGGGTTGATGTGCTCCATCATGGTTGCATTCGGTTTGGTTTCAGGGGTGAAATCAGGCCTAGATTGCAACCCCTCCAACATGGGAAATTCAGTAACATAGACTTGCTCTTCCTCAATAGACTGAAAAGTAAAAAGACAAGAGTCATTCTGAGTCGTTTATGTTTCAGTTATTCATTCATCTAACCAGAGCAGAAAGAGTCCAGTCTCATATATCTCAGGTATATTCTTAAAGTATCATGTAGAGAAAAATGATAATACACCACTTTAATCCGCCATTTTGGGAATTTTTCAAAAGTTCAAAATATTAATTTTTTGACTTGAGATTTGGATCGGAAATGAAAAAGTTAGTCGGTATACGAATTTTCCTTAATTTTTCCTAACTAAAAATGATTTTATCAGCGTTTAACCTTGTCTCAAACAGTAAATTCTTGTAAAAATTCACACATTGACTAAGTTTCATATGAGGAATCCGAATTTGAAGTCACGAATTTCATTGAACAAAATTTGGAATAAGTCCATAATGGCGCATTTTCGTTAAAGTGGGTTAATTTCGCTAAATTCGAGTTACCGAGGCTCTGCTGTATTTATGTAATGCGTTTTTAAAATTTTGTGCACCATAATTTCGTCCTGCGTTAAGTAACAGAGAGTAATTTATTTGGTAAATTTCACAAATGACCATTCTCAACACGCCACATCAAAATCCATGTGTCGTATACAAGGGGAAGGGAGTATTTAATGTGACAATGATTAGACCGGCATTTGGACTTTGACAAATAGACCCATTGATTTGACAGGACAAGAATTTCGAACTCATTTGGAATTTTTAACCCATGCGAACGATTCTCTAACCCATCTATTCAATTATAACACCCTTTTATCAATTATATTTTATGAAATAAAGATTTTAACAGTTTTTTTTATTTTGTTTTGTTTTTGTTGTTGGTTCTTCTAGGGTCACCCGATAGATTAACACAACCATTACAGATCCGTTGAGAAAATATTCCATCCAAGGCAGCTTGAAGAAACTTTTTCCTGAGAGCCGTCATGTGTGATTATGGTTCTTCAAAAACCCTTTTCTGGGTGATCGGTTTTCTTACGTCCAAGAGAATCCCCCCAGCCCCAATCGCATTCCTTTGTTTTCGACAAAAGGCTATTGTCCTTTTCTCATTAGAATGCTAGCTTGTGCCCACTCAAAGTCCCTTGAACAAAGGCCTGCCATGTCTAACTTCAGGAAGTTTGCATTACATTGACGTAGGATCCAAGGGATCATAACCCCTCAAAGTTTTGTGAACTCTTTTTGAAAAATGTTTACAGAAAAGTCAAAGTCACAAGTATAGGCGTTATACCATGTACGCCTATTTTCATGTGCTTTGTGGGAATAAACGTTGATAACTGCTCAAATGGCAGTTCTTTTTCTCACTTACCGCATCTAGGCTTTTTCCAGTTATTTTCTTGACTGCGTCTTCCCATCCATACGTGGTATTCAGTTTTTTCTTCAAAGTGGCCCAGCTGGTGCCAATTCCCTCTGGAGAAAACGAAACACGAGGAAAAGAAATAAATTTCAGTACAGGAGCGCAGCGGCAAAAATGGGGCAGTTGTAAACACTTAGCCAGTTGTAAACACTTATCAGGGATTCTTTAGGTAGTTGTAAACACTTAGCGAATTTTACATTGCTTCAGAGTCGCGAAACTTGTTAAACTAGATATGATGCTTAGAATACTATTGGTAAATCGATATCAAAAGTTTTGAAAAATCATTGTCTTTGGCCCGGGGGTCACTACTCAAACACAGAAGATAATATTATTTGCTAGTAAATCACAACAAACTATAGATCACATTGTTTTTTAAATAAAACAATATATCACATTGTTTTTTAAATAAAACTGTGTGCACTAAATGAAAAAAATTTTGAAAATCTTTTATCCAAGGGTAAAATCATAAAAATTAATTTTTTGCTTCTTAAATCCCCTGGATGAAAATTTTCAAAATATATTTCATTTAGTGCACACAGTTTTATGCACAGAACATGTGAATACAGATTTTATCGCCAATTTTCATCTCAGCAACCTTTTCCAATTGTAAGGAATTGTTGTTTCTAGAAGACTAACCCTATAAGGGGTTTCGAGAAAAATGTATGTAAAGTTTTTGGAAATATAAAATTTCACTGCTTTGCAAAACTGGTGTCCACGCATTAAAAAATAACACACTTTTGGTCACTACAATTAGTTCTGGTTGTTCAATGGTTCAATGTGCCAATAGAAATAAGGATATGTCTCTCTCATCAACAAATGTTACTTTATTGTCTTTGTCATGTTCTGCTTCATCCTTTGTTTTCATCTCAATTTTTCTTTTCGCTGTTTTCTTTTCCTTGGCTTTTCCTATCTTCTGTGCCTGGCCCTTTCCTGTTGTTTTCATATGTGCCTTATCTCTGTCCTTGTCTTTGCCTTTCTTTTTCTTCTCAAAAATTAACTCTGGCTCAGAGGTCAATCCAAATGCCCCAGCTTGGTAGACAACTGAATTGTCACTTCCCCTGTTCTTCTTGTCTGCTCTTCTTTTTAGTTTTCTCTCCCTGAACATTAGATAAATTTTGACAGCTGCATTTTTTATTCTTTTCCTATCTAATTTCTCTATTCCTGTCTCCATGTTCTTTCCAGGGTGGACACCAAAGAGAGACACCATGTCACATTTAATTGTATCACCTTTAAAATTGCACACAATTAAAGTCTCGTAGATAGCTGTCTCTACTCTCAGTCTACCCACAGAATTTTGTTTTTGGGCAGGTTGACAACAAAACTCCATTTATGGCTTCATTTTGATTTTTGGTGAGATCAAGCATCCAGGGGCGGTCAAATACAATAATTTTTTGACCCCACCTTTGTCCTGAGAACAAAAACAAACCAACCCAGTTTTGACCGAGGTCCATTCTACACAACTCGGAAAAAGCCAAGTTTTGAGAACAAGATCACCACCAAATCAAGGACCTTCTCGAAGAGCACATTGCATTCTTCTATTATTTTCTGCCCATCTAAGAGTCTTCACACACAAATTTAGTTAACGCGTCGTTACCTCTGTCCTTTTCGTTGCAGCAATTTCACGCAGTTTTTTTTTTCTTGCAAATAGAAATTGATAGATTTCACGTACAGCGGTGCTACCTCTGTCCCAAATAATTGCTCAAACCCACACAAAAAAGCCAGCTGTCCAAAGATTTCACCCAAAAAAGCCTGAAAACTGGGCAAGCATTTCACAACGACGGCATCAATTTTTGTCCATGGATTTGAAGGAATAAGCCAGAGAATGTCGTCAAGTAATGGCGATTTCAGCTTTGTCTTGCCATTGAGCAAAGGGGTGACATATAGCAATACAGCCAGTTTTTGGGACAAACCTTGCCCGGTAACAAATTGTCCAAAATATCGGGGGGAAAGCCAAATTCACTGAAAGCAAAAAAAGCCAACTTTTGGGGACAGACCTAGAACCACTGTCCCCATACCACCCCTGAGCATCTTTCAAGCAAGGCATCTTGAGAAATTTGCTCATTGTTGAGAAAGTTGAAAGTTGCTCAAGTTGGTTTCAACTCTCACAAAGAGACAGTTGGGAGCCGCTTGTTGTCATTCTATGCAGCATCTTTCTTCCAAAATGTGCACCAAGTATGATCAGATTCTGGGCAAATTTATGTTGATTCTTCAATGGCTTCTTATCATCTCTCAGCATATGGTGATAAATTGCCCATATTGCTCTTTTCATTTCATAATTTTGCATTTTATTGATAACTTTATCTGTCAGCCTGCCTTTGCCTCTAATGCCACCTTCCCATCATTTAATTTTATTCCTCTCTTTCTCTTTTTGTACCAGCACATTCCTCCTTCTTGACAATATAATCATCCCCATAAACTTCAGAACACTTCTTGTGTGACATCACCATAACAACTGCTGTCCATATCACCAACAAATGTTGAATATCTGAGACTGAGGCCAAGATAACGTAAGGTAATTGAGATAGCCCCCTGTGATTCTATGGCATCACTGGAACCTGTGTGGTTGATATTGCATTTACTGGTGTGATCTTCCTTCTATTTCTTATATGCTTCATTTACCATTTAAAAAGGGGTAAAAACGTTTTAGACTGATAAACTACCCTAGCAACTAAATTTGTTGACGAAAACATTGGTTGCTAGGAACTTCCTGTTGCAGTGCATTGGAAACATTGTTTAATTTTGGGGGTAAACAGTGAATATTAACCAAGTAGTGAGTGTAGGTGCTTGAGATCCATAAATCATACCCGGATATATCGTTTTGGGTAAAAAAAAGTTTCACAAAATAATTTCTCAAAAAATTACCAAGGTATGTACAGCTACCTTAGTTAAAGATAAATAAAATATTTACTTCATCAAATAACTGGTTCCCTTCATGATCTCTTATTGCAATAGGTTATATACTTATTGCAATATTTTTTTTGGCATAGAATTCGTTCTTGACATAAAAAGCAACAGAATCATTAACGAATAAACCAATAATACCTTGCTTGGAAATTCTTGTAATAGACATAGGGTTTTGACCAGCCAATCTTTCTTGAATAAAATAAAAATCCTCCATAAACTTGTTTTCATGCTTTATATCAGTAAAATGTTCGTAGCTACGTGGTAATTTGAAATACTTGAGATTTGTAGAATTCAAATTGCCCTAAAACAAAGACAAGAAATTGAATTATGCTGCGTTTTTGAATGAATTTCATCTTTGTGGCAGATAATGACTGAAATAACACTTCTAGAAACTAAGCAAGACCATTGAAAACGTCAGCTAATTTTTGTATATCGGATCACACTAAAACAGTTTGCCAAATACACGGGTGAAACAATTTATCCGATCAAGGACCAGAAATCTCCAAAAATGGCTCAAAAATGGCTCTCAATACAAAGCTTTTACTTGGCCCTCGAAATCAAAGTACATTTGCTTTTGGAAATCATCACAAGTAATTAAAATGATTATTCAAAAACGAGAAATTAAATTTGTGGCATACTGAACGTGCCGCTCATATGGGTGGATTATTTCATCCGAAATTCCCTATACATGAGTCTCTTATTTATCTTAATTCTGATAAATGGGTTCTTAATTTCAAAGATGTTTTTACGGAATCGTCTATGAAGTAATTACGGAATCGGTAATATGGTAATGATGTTTCTGGCTGTAATGATGATCTCCACAAAAAACGGGGAAAGATTTCTTGCACTTTGTTTAAGGAGTGACGACGACGTTTTGGCAACAGCAACAACCATGTCTAGCTGGTCAAAGCAGGCCTTAAAATTGATTAAAAAGAAATTTTCTGATATGAAAATGGTTCGAAATTCTTTAAAGTCCAGTCATGCAAATGGGTCCTTTTGTCAAAGCCCCGATGCAGGTCTAATCATTGTCATAATGAAGTACCCCCGGGCTTCCGTATGATTTGGATGAATACCTTGCCTGCTAAATGAGTGTTGAGGCTACGGGTATAGGCTTATGAGTATACAGTTCAAATAATTTCATTGGCCATTTTTGTGAATGCTCTTGTTTGAGATTAAAGCTTTATATTGTTCAGGGCAAATATCTCTATTAAGGCAGCAATAATGACAAATAAGTTAGCTTAATTTGCACACAATTCTTGTCTTCTGTAACATCATTTTGGCGCAAGTCTGCCATCTTTGTGTCTTTATCATAATTTATTTCCAAGTTAAGGGCTTTTGCGTATGTTGGCATTGTTTGTTTTCGGTTGCTTAACAAGGTACCACCTGACTACGTTTTCTTACTTGTAGTAAGAGCCTATTTATATTTATGGGCTTTTCGGGCCCTCTTGGCGAGACACTTATGTGTATGCGGTGTATCAGAGCATGCGCACTTTGCTTCGATAATAAATTCGATTAGCAGAAATTTTCATCTCACCAAGCGAGATCTCACCACAAAACAGGCGAGATCTCGCTTACCGAGCTGGTTAAATCTGTTTTACTGTTGACATCGATGATTTCAAAATAATCTTATCAATCAGAGATAATATTATCAACCATCTTAGGAAAGCAAAGCAGAGTGGTAGTGAATATGAATGGTCAACTTACAAAAGGCTACGTTATGCGGTAACGAAAGAAATCCGGCAAAACAAAGCCAATAGCTGCCGAAAGAAGTTCCGAGACAACATAGAGAAGCCAAAAGATCATATCCTTCAAAAAAGAAATTTCCAACATCTAATGTGTTCCGTGTTGAAGGTGAACTTGTCTCTGATAAAAAGAAGATATTAATCGGATTCTGTTCCTTTTTCACCAACATTGGGTCTTCCCTTCAAAGAAATTAAACATCCTGTCTAAAGCTCTAGAAAGACTTGTGCATCGACAACTCTCAGAGTACCTAGAACGTAACAACCTCTATCTTGCAGTCAGTTCGGGTTTCGACGAGAACGATCAACGCAACATGCAGTAACTCTTTTCACTGAACATATCCGAAATAGCATGGAACGGAGTCGCTTCACAGGCGCCTTATTTATGGACCTACGCAAAGCTTTCGATACTGTTCATCATGGAACACTGCTTGACAAGTTAAGATGTTATGGCATACAAAATACAGAACTTGCCTGGTTTAAAGATTATTTATTCAACAGAAAGCAGTTTGTCTGCTACGATCAATCAACATCACAAACTGAGCAAATGAAATATGAGGTACCTCAAGGATCATTCCTTGGGCCTCTCCTGTTCATCATTTTGATCAATAATGTTCATTTTGTATCGGACAAATGCAAAATTCTTATGTATGCAGATGACACAGTGATATTCTTCTCGGAAAGATCGGTAGCAGCTGTTGAAGAAGTCCTGAATCAAGAGGCAAATTTAGTTGGTAAATGGTTTGCGAACCATAATCTAATACTGAATCTCAAAAAAGGCAAAACTGAACTCGTTATCTACGGTACAAGTCAAAAACTAGCGAAACAACCGTCATGTAATGTCTCTCTGAATGGCACTTCGATAAACCAAACTACGAGCTATGAATATTTGGGAATCACCCTTGACAGTCACCTAACAATGAGTATGCAAACAGACAAGATCTACAAACGAGCCTCAAATTGGGTAAAACTCCTACAAAGAATTCGTCCTAACATCTCTCCACTTGCTTCGGAGAAAATATATAGTGTTATGATGCGGCCTGCTCTACTCTACTGATATCCCATTTATCTAAGCGTAGGTGAAAGTGTCAAGGAAAAATTGCAGTCGATCCAAGACAGAGCCCATATGATCATAGCTCCTACTAAGTACACGACCCTGAAGATGGACACATTGGATCAAATCCGGAAAAAACGAGAAACGAGTCTCGATCGACGTGTTTAAGTCTTTAAATGATACTTGCCCCCCACCACTGCGAATCATGTTTGAGCGTTTTAGTCATGGCAAGGATAAACGGCAAAGACCTTTACAAACAAACGTTAGGTGGTTTAAAATTTCAAGAAACAAAATTGCCAAAAACAAAGGTTATACAGGTTATATAGGTCATACAAGTCAATAGATTGTTTAGGTTATATGTGCAATAAAGGTTGATAGGTTATATAGGTCAATATGTTGCATAGGATATATAGGTTATATAGGTTATATAGGTTATATAGGTTATATAGGTTATATAGGCTATATGGGTTGATAGGTTATATTGCAGGCCTGTACGTTTGAGGCGTGCGATCGCACGCGCACGCCTTGGCGCACGCCTAAAGTTTTCAAGGCGTGCTTTTGATCGCACGTGCAAAGCTCTATTCAGAGCGCTAATTCCCTGTTAAAATTT
>JAYJMH010006330.1:0-25735 GCA_036873815.1 Phacellophora camtschatica | reverse complement strand
TGTCTTTATGTAATCGTGATATATTGTAAGTTTCTTATATTATGAGTTAGTCTAGTTTTAGCCGAGTTTGGATAGAGATGATTCTTATCATACGGAACTTCGTGACTAGCCTCTTTTAAAACCTCTCGCATTATAACTTTGTGTGTCCAACACATATTGCGCCCATCACATAGATAGAGGGGTCCTCTTCTCTCGTCAGTTTTAACAACTACTTTGAGAGTTCCTTCTTTAAGAAATGCCGCTGTGTGCAAATCAGTTTGTATCAAATTTATTTGTAGTACTTGTAATATTGTATTGTATAATGTTATCTGTATCTGGTTGTAATGTTCGTATTACTTGTATGTTATTTAAATATGTACCGGGTGTCCCAAAAAAATGGCTACGGATTTGATTGAATCTGACGAGGAAAATATTACCTAATATGCTACGAAATATTTGATGTTACTCATTGATTGTCAATTTAATCAAAAATACCTTGTTTGAAATTTTTGATGCCTTGTAGGGTGAGATTTTAATTTTTGAAGTTGAAATTGTGCATCACCCTCAAACCAGAGCTTTGAAAGAATGGTCTACCGAGAGTCAGTCATTTTGGGGTATCACCATGATATAGATTTCAAACGAGCAAGGCATCCACAGACTACAAGCTGTTTAACAGTGGGCATCGAGATTTTTGCCATATTCTATAGAAAAATGAAAAAAAAAAATTGAATGCAGTAAATTCCTTGGGGATAACTTCTGATAAACTGCTTTAATGAATTACAAAATAGATTATTAAAAAATTATAGCTTTTTTAATCAACAGTAGCTTTGCTCAGTAAATACGCTATTTTCCAAAATGATAAAATAACAAACAAACGTCAGAATCCCCCCCAAATCAAATATTTTCCTCTAGGCCATTCTGCAAAAGCTCTGATTTGAGGGTGACACAATTTCAACTTCAAAAATTAATATTTCAAGTTACAAGCCACTAAAAATGTCAAACAAGTGAGTAGCAGTAAAAACATTTCGTAGCATTTTTAGTAACATTTTATCTGTAGCCATTTTTTGGGACACCCGTTATTTGTATGTAGTTGGAATTTAAAAAAATTTAATGAAACTGAAACACGGTTTCTTAAATCGGAGGCCATTTTGTAACAAAAAAATTGACGATATTTGCTATTGAGCGTGAGGCTTCCCCCCCCCCCCCCCCTCACAGAAGTCTGATGTTTTTTTAAACCCTTTTTATCAATATTTAAAACAAGATTGATAACAAACTGGTTTCTTAAATCGGAGGCCATTTTGTAACCAAAGAGGCATTGATGTGAGTCCACAATCCAATCAACAGCCAAAACAACAACATTACGTCATAGATTTCTGAGAATTTGATATTGCATTATTGATGAATGAACGATATTTCGTTGATTGGTCGACAAAATGAATTTCATGAACTGATTGGCAGACAAAGGCACGTGGCAGCCCAACCTTTTACTTCAAGTAAATTTCACCAGTATAACAAAACGTTTTCTCACTTGTTGTTGAATCAGTTGAATGGTAGTCACAAGAAGCAAGATAATTGAACCGAGCAAAATAATTCTCACTTGCAAAAACTATGGGTGCTGTCTAATCTTTATTGCCCCAAGAAGACTCAATGCTAAAGTATATCCACAAAATCGTTATGGGTGCAGACCAATCTTTATTGCCCCAAGAAGACGCAGACAGGTTCACACAGGAGCTTCGATATTATGTCGATAAAATCAAGGTTCCAGACAAAGGCCCTGTGAAAGAATTTGTGCGAGGTGTTGTCAACGAAATCAGAGCTATCGTTGAAAGGAAGGACCCGAGATTCAGAACCGAGATTGAATACAGGGGAAGTATGTACGAAAGAGCAAAAGTGAAAGAAGCAAATGAGTTTGATTTCGATTTGCCAGTTACTTCATTGGAAATTCAAAATGCCGAGAACGCGGATCTAGGTTTGCACTTTTAGACCGTCTTTTTTTATCAACTGACAGTATTATCCTTTGTTTTCACCATTGTCATAAGAAAAACTTTAAAGTTTTTCTTATGACTATCTATGTCCAAACAAAGCCAACAATATTCTCTGGATATTTGTTGCTATAAAAGTTTTAAAAAGTATTCTTGATTCGATCCACGACGTTGGATTTCTTTTCACAGCATTCATGTGATTAATATCTGGTGGAGGATTTATATATTTTACCAATAGATCTCTTATGTGACACCATGAACTGCAGTGAAAACAAACAGCCTCTGTTCTTCTACTAGGATTAGAGCATTTCTCAAAAATATTTAAAAATATCTTTTTGAAAACATTAAAATTGTTTCTTAATAAAGTAAAGCAACAGTTTTTTTACAGGTGGGTCTACTTTTAAAATTGTTATGGTCAACCCTCAAATTAAATACCCTCCCTACCAGGTTATTTTATTTTGTCTCGCGGACATTGAGTGCCATTTGGGATTTTTAAAGTAGAATTTTACCTAGCATTAAAAAAAATCAATTAATTTTAGATAATACTCTGCATATATTTTTAGATATATTCTCAGGGAAGCTGACTTTTGAATAAGCCCCCCTCTAGAATAAGCCCCCTATCAAAGGTCAAATTTTAAATAAGCCCCCCCCGCATAATATTTAAGCTGGCTCAGTTTATTAAAATTATCCAATCATTACACACAATTTTAATCACATGATAAGCACACATACTGCAACATGATGGCTGTTTTGAGAATGTAAATAAATCAACCTATGAATGAATAAAGAAATTTCCACAATGCCAAATAGACATACTAGAAAACACCGAGACTAGGACCCACATTATGAGAAGGACTCAAGACCCAAGGACCAGAACCCTCATTTTAGGAGGACTCAAGACAGGACCCACCGCTTCGATTTCATTCCAGCACCCTTGGTTAAATCACCAACAATGAAATACTTACGATAAAAGGGGTTTAAATTAGAATATTTTTTTGCAACACTCAAACATTTGCAGCATATACAGCATAGATTAATATTTTGGGTGAGCGGTAATCAGGAATATTATTCCTTTAATCTTTAGAATATGCAACCTACAAATTACAAGCACACCAATCAAACTGGCAAAACTTAGCAGTTAATGGTTATCTGTCTTCAGAAAGATTTATTCAAGCATTTTCAAATTTGGTGACAGGAGCAGTTGATGAACTGAACATGGACAAAAGTAGAGCTGGGGGATACACGTGAGTGGTAGCAAGATAAAATATTACCTTTAATGGGCTTTATTTTGTCTCCAAAGGAATATAGTTTTTTTTTCTGAATTCCTAAGACTAAGAGGATATCGAGTTTTAAATATGTTTAAGACCATCGAACGTAAAACGTCGTATTTTCAGGAGGTAAACGTGGGTAGACTTTTTACATTAATTTCAATTTATCAAATGCTCATAAAAACGCTATTGATACCTCATACCTCCTCCAAAATAAAACTTGCAAAAAAATCAAAGCCGTAATAAAATTGTAACATTAAGTTGTAACATAAAGGACTAAAGTTGTGACAAAAATAAAAACAAGGAATGTAGGACCGATGGAATGAAAAAGGTCAATGTGAAAAACAAATATCAACTTTACCGCTTTCCTCTTTTCCCCTGTGACAAAAAAAGAAAAATGGAATGTGGAATGAAAAAAATCAAAGTTGGAATAAAATATCAACTTATTTTGTTGCCAGTTTATTTGATTTGAATGTTATTTATTTCCCAAAAAACAACTTTTTTTGTAATACAGATTTCTGCCTCGAATTCTTTATTCGAATTCTGTAATACTTAAGGAATTACGTTTCTACCTGTCAGTTTCAGGCACATACACTTGCTATTCTAGCAAGGTATGGTTTCTGCGCTTGGCGCAGGGGAGCCCACCAGGGCGACCCCGGTCCTTCCTCTCGATGTGACCACACCTCGTGATTCATTTTGCCTTTGCTTGGAATTGCAAGTGAGAGTTAGCAGCTCTCCTCACACCTTTGCAGCAAGTATGACCTTGGTAGGATTCGAATCCACAACCTAGCGATCATAAGCCTGGCACCTTAACCACTAGCTATACATTTTATATAAAGGTCTATAAATAAATGTCTATAAATTCGGGTTTTGACTAGAGTAAATGCAAGTTTGTCCTCTTTCTAATTTTATAGGCTTCGTTCTCGCACGAGTCGCCCAGCCGTAAAAGTGCAGTTTAAAGATCGTCATGGCCGAATTGTATACGATGTTGATTTGGCTCCTTGTATCAAAGTGAAAAATTGGCCAAGAGATTTAACAAGAGATTGGGAGCGACGTTACAAACCCGGTAAATATAAAAAGTTGGGTTTAAATGCGAATGTCCGTAATTCAGCAGTAATTAGATATCTGTTCTGCATTGAATATTTTATAATATCATTGATGTTGCCCAAGTATTTTGCCGGAAGCAGGCACTGATTTTGCATTGGGGATATTTCTCGTCTGAAAATATCCATGGGAAGGGCGTTGATTTTGCGTTGAAAAATTCCTTGAAAAAGTGGTTATGGAAGGGGTGCCTGCATTTAAGGGAGGATAATTGGGGATCTTATTTTTATAAATATGATGCCCCTTTCAAGAACGTTTTTTCATAACTATCAATGCTACATTACTAACAAGATTAGTAATTCAATATCTGTTCTGTCCGTCCACTTTTGTCCCTGTACAAGATTTTATAATTATGATTTTATTTATAATTATAAAGTACTGCAAGGTAAGGTAAGTAATTCAAAGGTAAGTACTGCATTGCATTGTTGTATTTCTCGTCTGAAAAATATCGCTTTGAAGGATTTTGATTTATCCTTAAAACATTCTTCGAAAAAGAGGTGGTGGCAGAGGGTGTCTGCATCTGGGGGGACTTGGGAACCTCAAGTATAAACATGATGCCCCGTTGAAAGATTTTTATTTACAAAATATTATTACCTTCAGAATTGCTCTGGATTCGCCTCCGCTTCTGCCCTCCCTGCTTGGTAGCTGACAAATCTATAGTGTAAGAATTGATTCATTGGCAGTATAAGAAAATTATATTTATAAAATCTTTTGTTTTACAGGCGGTCCATCCGAGAACCTTATTCGCGGAATAATTGAAAACATTCCCGTCTTCTTGGTTCCCAAACTATCCAAAGATAAAAACGACCAACGAAACATTCTTTGGAGATTTGCTTTTAACAGTGCCGAGAAGAAGCTCCTGAACACTCCTGACCGAGAAATTCCTAACAACTGTAAAAAGGATGTATTGCGCATTCTCAAAGGGTTGATGATAGATCGCAAATGGCCTGGCATGCGGTCATACTTTCTCAAAACATTGATGCTTCGCGAGTATGAAATTCGTTCAGCTGAGGATTGGCGCTCATCCAATCTAGGACAGAGAGTTTACGATGTCGTGACCAGGCTCCGCAGTTGCGTTAGAGACCAAACACTCAACCACTATTTTTTGTCTGATGTGAACCTCCTGAAGGAGCTTAACTCGCAGCAGAAGTTACAATTGCTGGCCGATCTTGATAAATTTCTCGAAAGCCCGACTATAGCTTTGGTGAAGTTGAACAGCTTTTCTGGCAATTATGATTCTTCAAATTCGTCTCAAGGTATGACATGCGATCCAACAATAGACCTTTTCGGAGATGGAGTCTGGTATTTTAACTGGGAACGGTCATGTTTGCCTTTTTCTCTCCCAATAAACCCAAAAGACATAAAAGTTTAAACGTTTTTCGTGCTGATGGGAATTTTTTCAATGTTGAAAATGAGGCTAGTGCTGTAACCCAATAGAATGACGTTTATTTCCGAAAAGTTCTATACGTTCACGTTATTTTGGGGCGAAGAGATATATTTACCGACATTTTGTTTACATATTATGTTGGTGATATGTCGTATTATATTGTTCCTACTGATTTGTGCACTATTTATAAACATCATATATTATTATATTATATATATTATTAATATAAGTTTATGTATATTAATAAGTAAGTGAAACCATATCATCAAATCGTAAATCGTTTGAAGAAATTTCGTTATTTTTGCTAGTATTGGCATGAGCAATGCAGGCATTTTTTCTTTGTTCTAAATATTAATTTTTTTGCTCCCGCAGAGGAAGATGTTTTATCTCTGCGGAGGAATATTTTTAATTTTAATTTTAATTCAAGTCTGAGGAGGAGTATCTGCGAGTAAAAAGGGAGTACCTGCGGAGGAGTACCTGCGGACTAGCTCACCTCACAGCCAACTCAGCTGTCCATCCTTTCGAGGTCGGTGAATGAGTATCAGCTCAGCTGGGGGTAAATGGTTATCAAACTAGGGAAAGGAGTGGCGCCCTCCGAGTCCCCTACCCGCGTTATGGGTAGCAGCAAATGAAAAAGGAGCCTTTGGGTTGCCTTTGACCTAGCGGGTGGGCCTACTTACTTACTTACTTCTGTAGCTATTAGGTTATCTTTCGCAATCTCTGTATTTGGTTGGTACCTGGTACTCCTCTGCGTATTTTATTTGCAACTCGTGTAAACCTTACATGAGCCGGGATATCCCACCTAGCCGAGATATCCCACCTAGCCGAGACGTTTTTCATCTCGTGTTTACATGATACACACAGTCTGGGATGGGATGAATTTTCACAATCTCTTTGTGGTTTTCTTTGTTTTGAATTTTCCGCATGCGCAGTGTTGTCAATTTCATCCCGGCTGAGTGAGATATCTCGGCTTGCCGAAGTGAGGTAAAAACGTCACGGCAACCCGGGGTGGGATAAAACTCTCATATAAACACGAGATGAAAATAATACACGTTTCTTATAGGCACCCGGTAAAAAGGCTCTTAGTTAGTTAAAATAATAAAGAAATAAAGATGTTGTATTTTATTTTCATGTCTTAGAACTTGAAGTCACAGTAAAAGATCTCGATGGTGAAGAGTTCACTATCACTGCGAGAGAGGATTTTACGATCAGCAAAATACTTGATATGATATCCAGACGTAATGGTTAGTATTTACTGATCACACTTGTTATGTTATATCTTGCCTGCAAAATAGGTTTGCCGAGATCTTGGTTCAAAGGGTCAATTTTTAGAATTTGGAGATTTTGCTTTCGCTAATAATGGGCTACTCTCCTTTTTGTCAAAATCGTGTTGAAATTGCAGGATTCTCCAAGCAAGGTATGGTAAATCTGCCCTAAATGAACTCTCTTGCTTGCCAAAGAGGGTCAGAGCTTGTTGGTTGTTGTTGGTTGTTGTGCTAAGTGCCAATGGCAAATCATTGTTTCATCATTAGCCCCGATATTTGGTCTGAAAGGCCTTTCACATGAAACCCAACAAAAGCATTCATCCCGTTATGAGATTTGACAAAAGCTCCCAGTTTGTAGGGAATTTACATAAAACCAAAATACTAGCTTTAAATGGTTGATCTTATTGTTTTCTTCTAACCAAATTGAATCACATTAATATTTCATTTTATTTCAATTCTTTTAAGGATGGTCATCTTCCAATCTGATTTTCAAGATTGAAGAATCTGACTTTCACCTTTCAATCTAAACGACTGATTTTCAAGGGGACCTCCATTTAAAAACATACAGTTTTAAAATAAATAATCTAATTTACAAGAAAAATATTGATCTATAATTTACATGAATACTATGAAGCATTGTTAGAGATAAACTGAATTTCACTCTCCATTTTTGAAATTTATGTAGAAATTATTTTTGCAGATTAATCTAAATGCCTTGGTTCATATTCCTCTCTGTTCCAGTTCACCCACCTCTTAGTGCGGACTGAAAAACCGGTAAATGGGTGGACTGGAACACATGATGGGTTAATATCTGTTCATCGAGATTTTTCATATTGCAAAATGTGTTCACAATTTCATGCCGTAATGATTTAGGATGAACGTCCCAAATTTTATATAATCTGTTCCAATATGATATTTACGCTATTTCGCACTGCCCTGCCGCACTAAGCCTCATTCCAGCATGAAAATACAGGAAATAAATCTCAAAAAGCCAAACTGTTCAAAAACAAGATTGATTTATCAATCCCATTTGCATGAACTCCATGAAACTCCATACGGCATTATATTTCTTGCTTTTGAACAATTTGGCTTTTTGAGATTTCGCTCTTTTCATAAGTGTTAAGATTTTTGGCGAAATATATATGACAAGAATAATTTTTGCAATCGTTTTATTGAACTTACTTGAACAACTTAGTTGAATGGCAACCCTCCCCATTAGGTAGATTTTAAAATGAAATGAATTGAAACAAAATGAACATTTTTGCCTTTTTGAGGTTTCGTTCTTTTCGGAAATGTTATGTCTTTTAGCGAAACATCTGCAACGAAAATAATTTTTCAATCGTTTCATTGCAGGTACCGAAGCAAGAAATTTCAAGCTCGTCTTTGAAGGCAGGGACTGATACTGATGGATTGTTGCTGTTAGAAATCGTAAACTTAACACGACAAATTCCTTGTGTTACAAAATTGGCATTAGAAGATTTTTGTAAATTAACAGATTTAATATAAAAAGTAACAAATGTTATCGACTAAATTTACCCATTTGAATGCATTTTACTGTCGATCCTCGCAGGAAACGTGGCATATTTAAACTGGAAAAATTTATTGTACCGTTGTCATTCTTCTTACATTAAAATTGAAGGACATTTTTATGACATTGAAGGACAATTATCGAAGGGACCTCGATGGGACTGGAATCTGCAATAAAATATCTAAATGTTGTGTTTTGCAAGTTCCCCGTTCTAGAAACAAAAAGCAAAGAGTTAAATTATGATTAAATGCTGAGTTAAATTATGATTAAATGCCGAATTAAATGGAGAAAATCAGCAAAATATCTGCTTGAACAGGGGGATTTTTCAGTAATCATCGGAAGCGGGGGGGGGGGGGTGCTGAGGGCTGTAATCCCCCCCCCAATAATTTCAAGAACAATAGTTATTTGAAATAATTGATTTCATGTTTTCTATTGTTTTGGAAACAACGAGCCCCCCAAAATGGAACAGCTTCTGACGGCACTGTTCTGTAAAGCAAAAGATTGCTGTTTCGAACCACAAAAGTTTGCCATGTCAGTAGTAGTTTGTATCAAAATTTTTCTGTAAAATCAAAAATCACTTACCCAGTCTTTATCATGTATTCTCTGTATCATAAAATATCCCAGCAATGAAAGGATAATTCATCCTATTTATTTTATTGCTGAGATAATTCATGGTACAGAGAATCAGAACATACAATAAAGACTAGGTTGTAAAGCATTTTTTGATTTTACAAAAGATATTTCTTTTATTTTGGTATAAAAAACTTCTGGCAACCAGTGTTTCAAACATGCAACTTACAAACATACACTCTGTGTAAATTTCGCACCTTCAATTTCAAATCATAGCAAACGAAACGAAATCATAAGGTTTCATTATTTGTTTATTTTGACTTGATTGAGTGCATTCAGAGGTGGCTCAGTGAGGTGTGAATTCTCTTTATTTACATAGCAGTTCACATTTGATTTTTGAAAGTGTGATCTCTTGCTTGACAAATAAAAACTTGAACAGCAACAACAACTACAACATTGGAATCATTGCTGACGGAAAAAATGGCCACCAGTTTAACATTCCGTCGTGTCCCGTCACAGCTTCAATGGCGCTGTTTAGCCAGCCTTTCAAAGTTTCATAGAGGACTTACAGACATCCAAAAGAAAAAAAGGGTATTTATTTTATAGTTGTACTGGACGTTTTCAAAACAAAATGTCTGTTTGTTTTTTAGTTAGGCCACATTTTATTTTTAAACTTTGCAAAACAAAACAAAGAAAACATCCAGTTTTTAAAGTTTAAAGTAGGCTACTAAACGTCCTTTTCATGATAACTAACAATGCAAGGTTTCCATGACTATACGCCAGACTGTAAAGTTTGCCTTTCGCCGGGAACGTGTGTTGTTAGTGAAAACGGAGACTGAAAGTGAAAGAGTCTTTGACATGGTCGAAGGAATCTCTCTTTGTCCATGTGCCTTCAAGCTCTAGAAATTTGATCAGCGTTTTTAAGTGTTTTTGAGATTCTATGAGATGGGATTTGTTTCGAAAATCCCTTAGAGAAGACTCACAAATCGATTTTGTCACAGGGAACATCCTTTGGACGTTTCTTCTGGACCCCTACCCCCCCCCCCCTGCAGAGGAACGTCCATAACCCAAAATTCCGAAAATTGATGTTTTCTTAAATCTTGTCATTTAAGTGCAAAATGGCCCCAGAAAGGCCAAAACAACTGTCAAGAACACAAAATAAACAAATGACTCTGTGTGCTATGAATATTTTTATTAAATTAAACACAATGTTTTGAGCATTACTTGTCTTCAGTTCAATGCTCATTGATGTTCAAGATGCTTAAGATGTTTGGAGACATTCACTCATGCCCGATCAATGATGAAGGCATTTATTACTTTGTATGTACTTTTTTGCAGAATGAAACCACTTTGGGAATGTTCTCAACTCTTACTCGTCAAATGCTCTCAAGCATTACTTGTCTTCAGGCGGGGGGAATAGAGAATGTGAATTTCAATAGAAAGAGGTAGAATTAGAAAGAATATGGCGTAGGAATATATGTTATGACTATAGAAAATCATAACTGTTAAAATTGTCTTTTAAGGCCAGAGGAGGAGATATATCCATTGTTTTGGATGAATTCTATAAGTGACAAGAAAGTGAAATAAACAGAGGGACATTCACCCAGATGTTCATTGATGTTCATTGATGCTCAAGATGTTCAGAGACACTCACCAAGGTTTGCTCAATGGTGATAAGGCATTTATTAATTTTTATGTGCTCTTTTGCAGAATGGCACCACTTTGGAAAATTTCTCAAGTCTTGCAGATACTGCAGTTGAGCCAAGGGACATACAGGTATGAATTAAAACTTTCGTGTTTCCACTTCATTTAAAAGAAAAGGCTGATAGATATATACTTTTTACATAAGTCTAGCTTAAGTGAATCATCATTAATAATAATAAAATAAAAGCTGTTGGTGCAATTTTGAATTGTATGTTTGCTGTAACAGCTCTAGTGTTTGCTTTTATCCTTAACATAGTTGACAAGTTGAAGTTGAAAGCCTCTAATATTTTTCGATTTTGTGAAATAAGGTATCAAACTCTTTGCGAGAGCAAGGGATCGGGACCAGTGACCAGTTGCCCGAATGTCTGGCCACGAGACCCAAGGTTGGTAAATGAGTACCAGCTCAGCTAGGGTAAGAGATTATCAAACCAGGGAATAGACTGGTGCCCTCCCCTTCCCGCCTTACTTAGCAGCAAATGAAATAGGAGCCTTTGAGTTGCCTTCGCCCTGTCGGCCGGCCTACTTTACGTACTATACTTTTACAGTGCTCAAGAGCAGTAATAGAGAACACGGAATCTCCAAAAGTTAAACCCAAAGATGAAGAACTTGTATTTGGACACAGCATGTCAGACCACATGCTTCTCTTAGAATGGAACAGAAGAACGGGTTGGAAAGAGCCTTACATTAAAGCTTATGGAGATCTAGCACTTGATCCTAGATCTGGCGTTTTTCATTATGGATCAGAGGTATATCTAATGTATTTTTAGTTGATAAAAACGCAAATTGTAAAAGTGATACCTACCACAAAACAGAATTAAATAAAAACAATGATAGAATGACAGAATTTGGTTAAGCGAAATATTAATTTCTGAATACTCTAGGTCCTGAATAGAAGTCTCCCTACCATTAATTTTCCCGGTCATAGAGGTAATTTTTCAATGCAGGATTTTTATTTTTCAAGTTTTGAAATACGCTGCAAGTGTATTTTGAAAGATCCAGATAGCTAGATAGATGACCTAAAAAATTTGACACCCCTACAATTAAAACCCCCCTGCTAGTATATTTTTTAGAATTTTTCCTATCTTACCTTTACTACGACCCCATCCTATTCAGGACCCAAGAGTATGCTAATGTGATTTGCCACCAAAAAAGTACACTTCACACCTTCAACGCAGCCAAGCTAATCATAATAAACGAAACTACATATAAAGTTTTGTCTTTGTTTATTTCGATTTGATTCACAGCACCCAGAGGTGTTACATATATTTTTTTAAATTGAAAATGGTATTGTCATGTTGAACTCGCTACCTTTTGTTTTACAAAATTCGTCATTGTTTTCTCAACCTGAAATGAGATTTATCGATCTGAACCATAGATTTCACACTTTTAATAGCTTGTGCACAGAAACTGTATGTATTGGCTAACTTTTCACGCAACCATGCAAATCACATTAAACAAAACCATATCGTTTTGCTTTCTTTGTTTATTTTTATTTGATTGAATGTCCCTGAAGGTGTGAGTTATTTTCGTATGATTATATTGTCATTTGCAAGTCTCAAATATATTTCCTAACAAAATATGCTGCTTTTTGGAAACTGGTTTCCGCTTTCCGTCCAGCCTTTTTTATTTACGTGCTTTTATCGATGCATCAGCAGATTTTTTTATTTCTACTCGATATTCGATTTTTTGTTTTTGATGGTACATTGATAAACAACTTAAAATGTCTTTTTTCCATGATGTAAATGCGTACAAAACAATTTTTTATAATTTAAGATATTTCAATGTAACTTTAAATTGGTTTGTTTGTGCTATCCCCTGCAAGATGAAAATTAGATATAATTTTCTTGTTAATCAGAAATCCTTAGAAAGAATATTTTATTTTACATTTTTGCGATCATTATTATGTGGAACTTTTATATAAATCAATACAATATTTGATGCAATCAACAGTCCCTCCCCATACTCAGAAATGAACCCGTAATGGTTTCTATACCACTAACTACATGTCCTATACTATACATACATAGATACATACATACCCTACAAATATACCCTAAATACATACCCTACATACAAACACTTTGTAAATACCCTACGTAAATATACGTATTCCCTACATGCATGCTATACATACCACAGAAACATACACACCCGACAAACATACAATACATACCCTACATACATAACCCTACATACACACGTCCTACATACCTTACAATCATACATACCCTACATACATACACTACATACCTTACATACATAGCCCTACATACATACCACCGAAGATACTCTACAAACATACATACCCTACATACAGGAAGAAAAACATGCTAAGTTCATGTGATTTTTGCAGATTTACGAAGGATTAAAAGCATATCGAGGAGCTGATGGGAAAATACGTCTGTTTAGGCCAATGGAGAATATTAATAGGTTTTGGAATTCAGCAAGGCGGATGGCGTTACCCGTAAGTATTTCCTTAGGTCTCTCCTCCGCAGGGAATTTTCCTCTGCAGCTACAAAATTTTTAACTAATCATCGAAACGAAATAGACTTGTGGACGAAGTTTTTGACAATTTTGTTGTAATGTTCTTCCAAAAAAGATTTTATTGTAAAACACGTGTTCTTTTCACCAGAGGCTGAAATTCAGACTTTTGGTGGTGGGGCAAGCATTTCCTGGAGGAACATTTTCCGACTGGAAGCAGAAAGTTTGCGACTAAATCTACTGCAGACGACGATTCTCGTGGGAAAATCATACTTAACATAGTATGTGCATGCGTAAAAAATACAATTGTTAACCTTTATCACCGACATGGAATATCAATTCATAATGCGAACAAAATGTCAAATATTTTGCCGAAAAGCTATTTTATGTAATTTTCTGGTAAAAGTAAAGATATCAAAGAGTAATATCTTACAAAGTTGTGAAACCACGAAAATATTGGCTGTAAACCACGAAAATACTGGCTGTAGGCTGTTTAACCTCATGTTTAGTTAACGATTTTTATTTTCAGACATTTGATCAAGAGGAACTATACAAGTGCATGGTTGAACTCGTACGGGTAGACCAAGACTGGGTTCCACAATCGCAGTCATGTTCATTGTACATAAGGCCAACTTTGATCAGCACAGAGGTAAGTATTTCGTTTGAATAGACGATTGTAACAAGGGTTGCTGAGTCGAAAAGTGGGAAGGGTATTGTTGCAAATTGCTAGGGGCCTTCTATCAAATCCCAGCTACTTTATGTTTGCTGTTGTAGCTTTTTGCTCATTTTTAGTAATGGCTTCCTATTCTTGACATTGCATCGTAGCCCAGTGAGGGAAGGGGGGGGGGGGGTGACATATGTTCAAGTTTATGGATAATTAGCTTCAAACGTTTTGGGGGACATTAAAGCAAAATTTGTATACAAATGACACTGTTTCCAAGCTTTAATTACGCTTTCTTCGAGCGAAGGATATCTCTTCAAATTTTAGTGCTTGTTTATTTAAATATATTTAAATTCAAATTTTAATGATTGTTTTTTTAAATATATTTATGATTGTTTTTAGAATAATGTTTTGTTGTGTTTCATTCAGACATGCTGTTTTCCCATCATTTTTGTATTAAAAAAGTTCCGGATTTTGAACACTTTATCATTTAAATTTTAGCCAAGTCTTGGTGTAAAAGCTCCAAATTCAGCTCTGTTATTCGTTGTGACTTGCCCAGTTGGTCCGTATTTTAAGTCTGGCACATTCAGTCCAGTTTCTTTATTAGCTGATCAAAGATACATCAGATCGTGGCATGGCGGTGTTGGGGAAGTAAAGGCTGGTGGGTGAGTATGTATATTTACTAGACCAAAGATAGGATCAATTTTAGAATGCTGTTGTATTTAAAATGAAACAACGTTTTAGAATTTTGTTAAAAGTAATTGCGTTTTAGCGAACTGTTTTTAAATTGGTACTAGTAAATTTCCAATAAATGCTAGCAAATTACTAGAACTCTGTGCTGTTGTATATATTTCTGAGGAGTTTTATTGATTGTTTCAAACAGAAATTATGGTGCAACTGTTTACATTCAAGGACAAGCAGAGAAGAGTGGTTGTGATCAGGTCTTATGGCTGTTTAATGACGAGGTATAGATGGTATAGAATTTAAATTGCAGCTCTATTTATGCAGCTAATCACTGTGCTGTTTGTGGCGACGGGAAGATTTTCTTGTTTATGATTGGCTTTGTCGAAGAATTAAAAGAATGCCATAGTTAATGCGTGCATCTGTAACCAAATCAATGCCAGGAAGACGATTCTAAAAGAATCTATCAAGCGGATTTTTAGCTCTGCTGCGTTTAATCTAATAACGATGTTTAACGGTTTAACGGTGAATTTAAAGTTCAAAGAGGAATGCTAAGATTTAAAGGTCAATTTAAGGTTGAATTGTCAATTTAAGATGTAAAGGTCAATTATAAGGTTTAAAGGTCAATTTAAGATGTAAAGTCAATTATAAGGTTTAAAGGTCAATTTAAGATGTAAAGTCAATTATAAGGTGTAAAGGTCAGTTTAACGTTTAAAGGTCAATTTAAGGTTTAAAGACCAAGTTAAGGTGTAAAGGTCAGTTTAACGTTTGAAGGTCAAGTTAAGGTTTAAAGGTCAATTTAGGGTGTAAAGGTCAGTTTAACGTTTGAAGGTCAATTTAAGGTTTAAAGGTCAATTTAGGGTCTTATGGTTATTATAATGTTAAAGTTAATGCTAATTTTTTGGGTTATAAATTTTAAAGGCCAATGTAAAGTTTAAAAATGAAGATAATTTATCACAATTCAAAATTTTCTTTGCTGTAGGTCACTGAAGTCGGAACAATGAACTTATTTGTGTACTGGGTCAATGAGAACGGAGGTATGTGTAAGCATTTTTCGACGCACCAAATAGACCATCGCTCATAATATTTTCTTAAAACTAACATTTGGTAATCTTTTAAAACAGTGTTTTTTTTTTAACAGTATAAAAACAGTGTTTTTTTTTGCGTCGTTTCTGTTTTATTTTATTGTATAATTCGTCACAAGTCTCTGTGGATCAAACGAGCGGCCTGTAATAGTGAAATTTACTGAAAAGCACATTACATTTGTAATTATATGTTGTAAAAATAGGTTCAAAGGTTTCATGATTTTTTACCTTAAAAGGTTCAAAAGTTTCGTGATTTTTCACCTTGAAAGGATCAAGGGTTTAATGATTTTTGACCTTGAAAGGTTCAAAGGTTTCGTGATTTTTAGCTTCCGAATGCCATTAGTATCTTTAAAGATTCTGATGTTGGGGGCGGGGTGATTTCCCCAAATGAAAGACTTGCTGTAGGCCATTCTGCAAAAGCTCAGGTTTGAGGGTGACACAAAACTTCAACTTTGAAGATAAATACCACTCCTCTCAAGGCATTAAAAAGTTCAAATAAAATATTTTTGATTAAGTTAACCATTACTAGATAGCAGCAAACAAATTTTGTAGTGTTTTAGGTAATATTTTTGTTCCTAAGCTCTATCAAATCCTTAGACCTTTTTGGAGCACCCAGTATATATGTATGTATATATTCTTTGACTGTGATTTCACTTTCAGAGACCGAGTTAATAACACCACCCTTAGATGGCCTCACACTGTCTGGAATCACGCGGAAGTCTATTCTTGAGCTGGCCAGAAGTTGGGTAAGTAAAATACGTTTCCTGGAAATAATAATACCAGGTGTCCAAAAACAATTCAAAGAATTCTTGAATACTTCCGCTGTTACATTAGCGTTATGATCAACGAGGTCTGAAATTGCTTGGTAGGCGTCAGGCTGTCTATTGCTAATAATCGCAATAGGTTTGATATTCTCACGTGTGCAATAAATTCGCAAATCCAATGTAAAATTCTTTTGGGACACCTAGTATACATACCTTAGAGAAACTATTTTTACTGGAATACATGTTTTGTGAATGAAACAGCAATGTAGTGTTTTGATATCTATCATTGAATTGTTTAAGAGCAACTTGTTCAGTGAACATGTTTTGGCGAAAACCTACTCTGTTTTAATGTTACTAATGTTTTCCTGTGGCTGCCTTTTGCTATTTTTCATTCTTTTGCAGTTATCTCCAAAGCCATTATGTAATTTTTTTAGACACACTGTATGGAAAACCTAGACACACTATATTCTTGAGGTTACTGACACATCTGTGAGATCCTTTTTCTTTTTGATTCATAATAGCTATTAGTTAACATGCTATCTTGCATAATAATAAAAAAATTCATACGTGACATTTCTCGCCATCTGAAACTGTGTGCTTGACAAACTGACATAAACATGACAAATTTTATAGTCAGTTTAAACATGACTATGGTTTAAAGTACCACCAGAATATGATAAAATGTGACAATAGATGATTCCGTAAAAAATGGCGGCAAGGAAATTTTTCTCATGATTCATTGTGTTCGATTTGCGAATCATTAGCAGTTCAAATAGGCATTCGATCATCGAATGCAATAAATCTTGCGAAAATTTTCCTGCCGCCATCTCTTGCGGAATTGTCTATTACATTGGCCTTTTTCGGCACAACCTTGCGAAAAGACCCAAGATTGGTACTGATGATTCTTCAAAGGCGTAAACGTTTTGCTTCACTCGATGTGTTAATTTCGTTGTAGGGAGACTTCAAAGTAACTGAGGCTAAATTTACCATGCAGCAATTGTCAAAAGCGTCTTTGGAAGGCAGGGTAAGGGAATATTTTTAACAGACTTTTCCAAATTGATTTCGGTTGGCTAATTTTATTTTAAATAAATAATTATTTTTGACGCGCTCTCCATGCCTTTGGCTGACAGGAATCGCAATCAGTCATTTTGTGATGTGATCAGCTTGATGTGCCTTCCATCAATCATTCTGTGATGTGATTAGCTTGATGCTCCTTTCATGTCTTTGGCTGACAAAAATCAATCAATCATTTCTGAGGTGATAAGCTTGATGTGCCTTCCATCAATCATTCTGTGATGTGATTAGCTAGGTGCACCTTTCATGTCTTTGGCTGACAAGAATCAATCAATCATTTCTGAGGTGATTAGCTTGATGTGCCTTCCACCAACCATTCTGTGATGTGATTAGCTTGCTGCACCTTTCATGTCTTTGGCTGACAAGAATCAATCAATCATTTTTTGATGTGATTAGCTTGATGGGCCTTCCGTGGCTTTGGCTAACAATCGTACTCAATCATTCTATAAATAATTAAAAAACTATTTATTACGTAAACTAAAAATTCTAAGCAAACTTATAAATATTTCAAATTCTGAATTATTCACATGAAAAGGATCAATCTTTTACGATGTTTTTAGTTTCGATCAAAGTTTGACACCTTCTTTGTCTGCGTTTATGTCGTCTGGACGTCTGCTGGGCATCCGAATGGACGTTTGTGCCGTCTGGACGTCTGGGCGGACGTTTATGTCGCGTGGGACGTCTGGAGTTTTTATTGCATTTCCGGCAGGTCTGATCTGACAAAAATCTGACTTATTGACCAGGTTCGTTCTGAAAGAACTCTTTTTTTTTAACCATCACCACAGAAAATCATAAATTACGACATACCCCCAGTTGAGGTATGTAATAACAAACAAAATTGATGGGACTCCACACACTAACCAGTGGTAAAATGTGAGCCCCATTTTAACAATGAAAACAAATTACAAATAGAATTACAGATTACAGAATATTAATAGACTAAACAAGTTAAACAGCAAGCAAAACAAAAGCCCAACAATGGAATTTAGCTTCTTTGAAGCCTGGATTCATTTCTAATTAACAGCAAAATTCTATCCGAGTTTCATTTTGCAGCGAGGGGGTAGCACATACGGACTAACTTAACCACGCTCTTACGCAACGTCTATTTCATTTTCATGAAACGAAACATCTTTGCTTGTGATGTGATATCTATAATATTTATTAGACAAACAAGTGTTATCCCCCTGAATATTATTTTGGACGCAGATACGCGAATCAAAATCTAACAATATTCATCTTGTTGCATATAAGCTGTATTGAAAATATCTCCCGCGAGACTACTGCGGGAAAATTGGGAAAAGGTATATGAGGGGGAGAAAAAGGTATATATATGCTTAGCTTTCATTTTTTCCCCATTTTTTTAGACGCTGCGTAGGAGCGTGCCAACTTAACGCAAAAGATAATATTAAGTTTTTTTTTCAATTTATTTAATGTTGGTGTAACAATAGCACTACAGCTCATTAATACCAAATAAGTTATGTTAGCACTTACCTCCTGAAAGTATTATGTTTTACGTTGTTCAGCAGCAGACCATATCGCCCTTCCCGAAATGTAGTAGTGAAACATTGAAAAAAATACCGAATCGTCAGTGAATAAAGATCAAAGTTTAAGCTGCTACCATGGATTTTTAGTCTGACTAATTCAGGCCCTAGTTTCGTTACTGCCGAGGAGATGCGAGGAGAAGCCCCCGTGGCGTTCATCCAAACATCATTAACTAAATTACGATTTGGGTAGTAAGTCTAATGGGAGCTATTGTTTCCTAATCCTTTGCGTCCCTGTGTCCTGACAACAACACAACAACAACAACCTGCACGGGTGCGGGGACGTGGAAGAATAAACTGCTGCAAAAATAACAATTCGCGTTGCTTAAACAACAACTACCTGCATGGGTGCAAGGACACATGAAAGCATAAACTGCTGCAGAAACAACAACTCGCGTTGCTTAAACGATAACAACAGCCTGCACGGGTGCAGGGACACATGGAAGAATAAACTGCTGCAGAAACAAAAACTTGCGTTGCTCAGACAACAACAGCCTGCACGGGTGCAGGGACACGTGGAAGAATAAATTGCTGCAGAAACAACAACCTGCGTTGCTTAAACAACAACTACCTGCACGGTTGCAGAGACACATGGAAGAATAAACTGCTGTAATATAAACAACTGTCTTGCCCGAATTTATATATGCTAAACATGCTAATCTTATGCAAGTTTTATTTTGCATGGGGCGGTACCTAAAACCAGCTTATTAAAACCATTTTCTTTTTAATATTTAAATTAGAATCAAATTTGTGCCCTCATTTACTTCTTGAAAATGTTACATTTTGCGTTGTTCGGTAGTAGGGCATACAGCTCTTCCTGGGGTGAAAGAGTAATACTATTTTTAAATATCGAATCTGCAATGAATAAAACAAATTGAAGAATTCTTTTGACGCAACTCTAAGAAACTTTGCAAATTTTTAAAATTATTTCTTTCGTGTATCATCATACCAGTTTTATAGCTTACCACTATATTTACGTAGTAAAACAAATTTTGTGTCCAAAATATTATTATATTATTATTATAAGTGAGCTTACTTGAGTTATTTTATAAAATTATGCAATAGACAAAGCCATCCACTCTGTTCTTTCCTCGTAGCAAGTCTACATGCAATCATACACCACCCCGAAAATTGTTTTCTCTTTCTTAATTAAGAAACCATTAAGAAACTTTTACTAGCAAAACCCCCAAAAGAATTAAAAAACTTTCTCTAGTTAGGTCCTTGCTTGGTTTCTTATAAATATGTGTATATCTTTCAAAACCGCTGGTGGTAATTTTGTTCTCATTAGGCTGTGTAGGCTTGCTCTCGTTAAGTATTGGGTTTGCAACCTGCAGAGTTATACTGTTATTATTCGTTGTACCGTGAACTCAAAGTGTGTGCCCAAGCTCGTTAGACCTGTTGTAGAAGCATTGAGATGACATACCAATAATGCGCTTGCGATCTCAAAGATTTGAGTGATTTTGATTGTTTATTCATGGGTAACGCCATTTAATCTTTCCTTTGGTAACATTGATCTAAGTATCGATTTTAGCTAACATTGACACTACATATTATACGCTTATGATTTCAAATATTTAAACAATTTTTCTTGTTTCTGAATGGGCAACAGGACCCCGTTGAATTTTTGCGTTGGTAACAGGAATTTCAAAATGAAGGCGTACTTATCAAATGATTTGTAGCTAACTAAATTGACTCTACAAATGATACGCTTATAATTTCAGAGATTTTAGTAATTTCAGTAATCGTATCGTCAGATCTGTCAACGTATAGGAAGCAAATGAATCATCTCATAAATATAGGATATTTAATTATAAATATTAACGATAATAATGAGCGACGTTTCGAAGTCATCTTAACATCATTTTCAAGCTAAATAAAAGACGTTGTTGTATATATAGAAAATAAACAATAGAAAGATTTTTTATCACGTGATGAGAATTTTGGCGGTTCGGGTGGTTGGCGCCAAAAAGACTAACTGAACAACAACGTCTTTTATTTCATTTAGCTTGAAAATGATGTTAAGATGACATCGAAACGTCACTCATTATTGGCATTATTATCATTAATATTTATAATTAAATGTTACAAAAATAATGTTCTTATTCAAATATAGGATGTTTTGCGAAAATTAACGACGTTGTCGTTGGTTGAATGAAATTTTTCAAATTTTCACTTCTAGATAAAAGAAATTTTCGGTTCAGGAACTGCTTGTATGGTTTGTCCAGTAAACAGAATCTTATACATGGATACGGTACGTAACACCATGTCAATTGACTATTTAAAATTTGGTCATTTTTAACTAGTCTTGTCACGCGAGTCCTTGTTTCCCTGCGTTCTTTGAGTTGTTCCGGTAAGTAAATAAGTAAATTAGGTCAGTAAGTCTTATTGACCGATGTGACACGTCGATAAATCAAAGAACGCAGGGAAACAAGAAGTCGTGAAAAAAAACCTATTGTATCAAGTCTAATTTTTAGCTTCGTTTGTAGGGGATGATTCAAAATTAAATAACGTGAACCTCCGATTATAAGACCCCCCCCCTCCGAATATAAACCCAATATATATAAGCCCATCAAATTGCAATCACTGATTTCGTATTTTTTTTTTTTTTGTCAACATAGTTTGTATTGATAATTATTATTACAATACGATACGATGTATATCTCTTGTTTTTATCATGAGATTATCACCGACACAAAACCTCGCCCTCGTATAAACCCCCTATTGTATAAGCTCCCTCAAATATAAGCCCCCTATTGGATAAACTCATCAAAATCTGCTTACAAACTTATATAAACCCAGGCCTTTTGGGGTTATAATTTCGTTGATATTTACACGGTACCTGCTTCGATTTTCTACGCGTTCAGTGGCTCAAACATAAGAATAGAATCTCATTTCAACATTCGAAAAACTCCCTGGAGAATCGAAAAGGTAATTCAGACTTGTTGCCCGAGTCTCGATTCGCTCTGCCAGAGCTGATAACCGCCAGATCTGATAAACGCCACTTTGAGCTGTGTGAGGGCGATAGCGTACGATTACGGTGGGTCTGAAGTAATCAGACTAAAGATAATGCACAACACTCGAATGGGGTTCGAATATCGAAGTTTCATTATGTTCATGTTGCAATAGACTTATTACGCAAGCCGTACTCGGGCTCTTTGGTTTGCTTGCTGACTTCAGAGCACTTTGAGTGGACTGGGTAAGAGCGCCCAAAGTTCAGGTGGGAGGGAGCGAAATGTGTATACAATGAGGCTAATATTTCAATAAAATGCCCGAATTTCTCAATTTGATTTAATGATTTCAAACAATTCTCAAATTGGACTATTTGCTTGGCGTCATTCTCAAATATTATTTGTCCGGCCTAGGTATCTAGAGTAAAAATGCAAAGAAAAAAGCTCCTTGAGTAAAATGAAGAATGTGAAAAAATTTAAAAAAAGAATACATTGTATTCGAGGAAAAGTTTTACTTATTGTTTTGAAATATAATATGGTATCAACTATAGTTACTGTATTTTCCGGATTATAAGAGGATGCCGAGATAAGAAGACCCCTCATTTTACGTTCCAAAATCAAGGCTTATTCTCCAAAATAAAATCTGTACTTTGTGCTTTATTCTTGTGCCGCGAGCATAGGCCGAAGAATGTTTTTTAAGCTATTTTACAGTACCGGAAGAGGTTTATAGTCCGGAAAATACCGAGAATACAGAAATGCTTTGGATTATCGTTTCGTGTGAGACAAACAGTTCTATCGAATCTAAATATTTTTTTAGCATTATCATATACCAACGATGGAGAATGGACCCGATTTGACCATGAGATTTTGGCAGGAACTTAATGATATTCAGGTTTGTATCATATTTAGTTCATGTCATACATTTTGAAATTTAAATAATTTTGTGTTAAATTGATATATTACGCCATTCGTTGAATGTTCTTTGGAAGGAGCATAAAACCAAGGAAGAAATTTATGATGACCTGACAGAGGTCTCAGCAGTAATAAGAGAACGAATACTTAGTTTTGCCGGACACTGTTTGAGGAATCAAACAGAGGCTGCATCAAAAGTCTTGTCCTGGAAACCACAACCATGGGTTTTAAAACACGATTAATGTTGTTCGTACAACGTGCTCTTTGCTGTGTCCTATCTTGTGCTGCTCCGTAGGTGCATAAAAATCCTCGCAGCAACTGTTTCACAAGATAGGATACAGTAAAGAGCACGTTGTACGAACAACGTTAGTCGTGTTTTAAAACCCATGCCACAACACGGAAAAGGCAAGCATAGAATAGATGCCGGCATTGGAGCTGTCGAAATTTGGACTGGTAGAAGAATGTCGTTCCATTAAATTGACATGATTTTGATGTTTACGGTCATTACCAACACATTTTTGGTTTTGCAAAAAACGCAAAATTTGAGGGTGTATTTTGATTTGCAGGTTTGAACATGTAAACGTATTTTTGTGTGACTGGATATTATCCCAAGCTCGTGATGTCCCAAGTCTGCGCTTCGGACAACATCTTCGGACGATTTAAAATTGCTAGCTACGAGGATTTCGAGATGCGGCCATGCAAACGGGGATAGTGTTTTTTGGGGTCACCCGGTATATCCGTGGATTGTGTTTAGACTGAGTTTATACGTTGTACAACTGCCGTGTCGAATCAAATAAAATAAATTCAGTTCAACAATAGCTTCTTTTTTTTTATATTGATTTAAAACAAATTTTAAAAACTACAAAATAGATACATTCCTATGTACCAGCCACAGCGGGGAAGGACACTTGGTCATCTGGTCCCCACTATGGCTGGCACTTACAATTCAACCATACGAGATATAAAAACAAAACAAAACTAACACAAATAGACATAAAGGGAGGGGTCGAAAATGCCCGTCGACATCCGGCACATTAATCAAGCCATTTCCACGCGCCATTCACCACCCCACAGCAAAATACCCACCAGGATGCAAGAACCAATAGCTCAGAGGGGCTAACTAAAACCTGTAGAATGACTACAAAGAAAAAAGCAAGACATGCATATACTTACCTTATGATAACTTAGGCATACTTTGCATGTTAATACCAGGTGGTGGCTAATTCGATGGAGGATTGTAAAAACATTTCATGTCCAAAGGTGAGGTTTATTAAATGGGGAGGGGTGCTTATTCTAGGGGGCGAATTCAAAAGCTTACAGTACAAATTAAAATTCGATTTTGCCGAGCTGGAGTCGCATTAAATCATATCCGGGGGGTTAAGTTCAACAGGAGGCAAATAACGGGGGTGTGCCATTTTAACATGTGAAATCACACCCTAAAATGTATAAATCTTTTAAAGCCATACACCAAAATTTATAAAAAAATCGAAAATACGTACTCTAAAAATTAATAGACTAGTCCATTTCGACAGCTATCACCTAATAATGGGCCAATAAATGTGATAAAAATTCAAAACTGTAATCAAAAATTTTGAAAGATAATACCCCAAACTTTATGATTTTCCCAAAAATAATACCATGAAATTTATTTTCTGCCCGTAAAACCAAGCCCCCAAAATGGCACATCTCTGACCGGTGTATATATGGTATCCCCCCCCCCTCCCGATCATATTTGATTCGGCACGGCAACGATACTGAAATCTGCACATTGTTTTCTGGAGGCATCCAGTGTATTATTAGAACTGTTGCTGCCAAGTTTTCGTCTGTTGTCCATAAAAAAAATTTTTCTCCCCTAGTATGGACGGAAGGAGCACGAGTGGACTCATGTGATATGTTGAATTGAATTGAAAAATGAAAATTGAGGTTTGTTGTGTAGAATTCATGATAATTTTTACAGCCTAAAATTTCTTACCAATTTCAAAATTTTAGGTGCCACGCCCTCTACTCTCTCGAAGATGGATATGCCTATGCCATGATCTTAACAAAATATATTTCGAAATGCATACTTTATTTTTATCCGCCTGCAGGTGAAAAAATATCATTGTAAGTTTTATTTCCGAGCTATAGGCCTTTTCGGAAATACTGACCAGCCTCGTTCTATTGTGTTACAGGACCAGCCTCGTTCTATTGTGTTACAGGACCAGCCTCGAGTAAATTGATAACATTGTGTTACAGGACCAGCCTCGAGTAAATTGAGAACACTGTGTTACAGGACCAGCCTCGAGTAAATTGATAAAATTCCCACAAGTGACAGAAAAATGTTGTTTTCTAATATCATTAATAGCGGCAACTCAAGATTTTCCTGTAACATATTGATCGGTTTTTCTTTTTTACCCTTTTCGTGTGAGAAAAGGCGCCCTGCAGTTGCTGATTTGTCTTACTATTTGATCGATAGTTGACTCGCTACCAACCCCAACTCCCCCCCCCCCCCCGCCCGCTCTAGCAATATTCCTTGATGTGATTGGTGTATTTCATTTGACCACTTTCGAGTTTTCGAGACCAAGAACGGACTGTACAACAACGAAGGTAAATTTTAGGGTGTTCGGTTGTTCCGTAATTTAGGCTTCAAGAATCACGGAAAGTTAGTCGCGAGCCAACTAGGGATCAAGAGCATAGAGGAAAAATCATTTTTATGCGCGCGCAAGTTCATTTTGAAATCGAGGTTCATGTGTAACATATTTGAAAAATGCCGCGAAGCGATAAATAATGGAATTGCTCCCTACGATTACTACCAGTGTCAGCGA
>JAYJMH010006319.1:0-25739 GCA_036873815.1 Phacellophora camtschatica | reverse complement strand
TTAATAACATATTCATAAGCTGACTTGTTTTCTCTTCTGTTGTCATCAATTAAAATTGTTCAAGAATATGTTTTTTTTAATTGGGCATGGCAATGATACTTACAAAATATTAGCGCTTCCCGGGCGAAAATGAGTATGGCCCGAAGAAAATTTCGGGCCCTCAAATTTGATTACCTACTTTTTTCCTCTCACAGCCGCCCCTGGCATAGTGTGCATATAGTTTCATAGCATGCAAGTTACCAATATAAAACTGTTTTGCACAAAATTGGGAGACATTGACACAAAAGCAAGATTCACACAGAGACTAACAACCAACAATAAAATATTCATGGTCACCCATTAAATATTTGGTGTTACATTCAATAGCAACAATTTCATTTTAAACATTTCAGAAATTGAATTATGAAAATTGCAAATAGAATTTATTAATTATGTCTTTTCTTTAGGAAGATGTACTGGAGATCATTTTATTGTTATTAAAATTTTAACATGCCTAATTATTGAGGTGTGTGAAAGACCTGTTTTTTATTTCATTATTTTTGTTTGATGGAACAATTAACGTTCACAAATTGTTTTAATTTTTTAGGAATGTTTTTACATGTAGTTTTCAAATTACTTTTGGTTTTACTAAATTTTGCTGTGTGTTTATATGCTGATGGACCTACAAATGGTGTCATAACATTTGTTTCAAATCAACACATTACTGTCTCAGAAAGACAGTATGAAGAGGCAACATTCAGTCTTAGCAGAGCTGGTGGAACAAATGGCATTGTGTTTCTTTATTGCAAAGTAAGTAGATCTGTAGCATATTATTTGAAGTATTTTGGCTTAGTTTAAAAATGTTGTGCCACTGTCATGCTGAATTGAATTATAATTTAGTATAACAATAGCTTGGTCTAAGTTTGATGTCTATCACTGTTCTGAGAAAGTGCAATGCGCTCAATTGTGACTAAACTTTTATTTATATGCTCTATTGTCTGCCACGTTTGAACAAAACCAAATATACCTCAGATCAGACCCAACGCACCTGCTTCAACAAAAATGTGTCAATTATACCTTTTAATGTTTCCAGGTTTTTTATGATCAAATTATTCATGAAAATTTGACAGATTGATTAACTTTTCCATCCCCAATCCGAGTCTCGAGTCAAAAAATTAACATCTTTAAATTTTGAAAAATTCCCAAAATTGTGGATTTTCACAATTGTGGAAGTGGTGTATTATTTAAATGTTTTTTTTGCAGTCAGCATGGATTGTGCTCGTTTTTGGCATTGGCAGCCATTTCCATGAAATTGGATGCTAAAATTTGCTTGAATCGTTATAATCATTTTGCAAAATGTGCATTAGAAAAGAACTTTTGATAATTGAAAAACTTGTTGTTTATGGGTGACAGTTTATTCCTGCAAAGTTATAAATTATTACCAAGTTGCAAAATTTGCAAAACGTAAACAGCAAAACATATGATTGCAAAGGACTATTGGATAAAAGAGACATTTTAAGACTTTTTTTAGATTGATTTAAGTTTTTCCTATTTCTAAATTATATAAAGAATCTTTTTTTTTAAATCTTTGATTTGCCTGTTTTTAAATTTCAGAGAAGAACTTTATTTGAAGGTCATTTGCATTTTCTGTTTTTGCCAATAATTATTTGGTTGGACATTTTTTCAGGAATCTTTTGTTGCTTGAAATTATTAATGACTGCCGGTTAATAAATGCAGATAAATTAAGTTAGTGCTTTAATAAAAAATTTTGATGGCAAAGCTTTAGCTGGCAGCCTACATGAGGGTGGTTTTTCATGATCCGTGACTAGCCATTTCATGAGATCTGTGAGCCGCGAATTGAAAATATTTCATTGTGTAAAAAACATCATTTGTGAGATCATATTTTCATTTCTTCTGTATTGTAAAGAAAATCTCCTTATTCCATTATTCACAAGGAAAAAGCTGGTTTTCATTTGATCGTTCCTGTTGCTCCCATCGCTGCTATCATTAGAACATTTACCAGTGATTGAATAGTTTTTATTTGTTTGCTGTTTTAATTTTGGAGCGATGGGGGTGCCTTTTGGGGACAAATTTATGTAAAAATAAAGTGGCTCCAATAAACAGAAATATTATCTTTCGAGCATGCAATCTTTAACCTGCAGAAATATTTTAGTCATGGCGATATTCCAAAGATTTTTTTGGAAAAAAAACAATTTTTGAATAAATTTTAGTTACATTTGAGGATATTCATTTCAAAATGCAGATTCAAAACAGCACAACAGATTTTGTCAGCAATACTGCCTCTGCAAGTTTCAAAGATGGAGTCAATTCTAGTGTTTGCAAATTTACGATTGTTAATGATGCAATTCCAGAACTGGAAGTAACATACAATGTTAAGCTATTCTATCAAGGAGGTGTTGCTGCAGTGATAGGAACTCCAAACATTGCATACGTTACTATAAAGGCCAATGATGACCCACATGGCATTGTTGGCTTTGAGCCAGTAAGTTCATTTTTGTTATTTGCTCCCAAGGTTATTCATTAATGCCTGTGTGCTACTCATTACTAATTTCTGGGGATTTCAGATAAGTTTTTGTTTTAATTGATTTTGTTTCCTCATGTCATGTAAATGAACACTTTTAGTTAGATTTTGTAACACTTTTTTAAAATTTTTAAATCTTACAACATTTTATTTTGGCCTCAATTAAAATTACCCGCTGTGTGAATACGAGCACCACTGAAAACAATTTATGATATTCATAGTATAGATGAAAACGTTTAATAAAAAATTATGCAGCTAGCAAAGCTAAAATTTTGAATGTTCTTTCAACTTGTTTGTTTTCAGTCCAAACGTGTAGCTAATTTATTAACTAATGGTTCTTAATAATAACTAATGGTCTGATGATAACTACTGTAAATACCTACTCTAGGGTCCCTTATTTATTTTTGCTTTGTAGGTTTTTACTTTTACTTACAGAACTAAGTAGCAATTTTGACTAGGTTTCTTTTGGGTGGCAAAAATTATGCAATACTCATCAATCAATGTAATCTCTTTTCAAGTATATAACAGCTATTTATTATTTACAAGGCGAATCCTACAGTAGTTGCTAAGGAACCACTGGAGGGCCAGCAGTCAGTTTCTTCATTCAATGTGACAAGACAGAAGGGCACACTTGGTACTGTTGTGATTTACTGGCGGGTAGGTATCTTTTTTCTCTGCACAAATTCTCCATTAACATTTAATTAAGAGAGCCATGTTTTACTTGTTTACCGTGCAATTTTGCTAAAGGATAAATATTGCGTGAAAAGCAGAACCTTTTTCCGATGCTCTTGAAAATGTTTACTTCTTACAAGCCATGTATGTTTGTCAAAAGAATTTTGCGACGTCAAATTGATTACCACCTCGCAGTGCATGCAAATCTGTTGAAACATGTTTTGGTTTTTCAGATGACACATTGTTTGAATATTTGCTAAAAGATGAATATTGCTTGACGGGCAGAACCTTTTTTCGATGCTCTTGAAAATGTTTAGCAACATGTTTTGCTTCTTACAAGCCGTGTATGTTTGTCAAAAGAATTTTGCGACGTTGGCAAATTGATTACCATTGCACGCAAATCTGTTGAAACATGTATTGGTTTTTCAGGTACATTGTTTGGAGATTTGCTAAAGGATAAATACTGATTGACGGGCAGAACCCTCCTTCTTCGATGTTTTTGAAAATTTTCAGCAACATTTCGAAGTGTTTCATTTCCTTTTTTCTCATATATTTTTGAAATCAATTTATTTAATCTTTTTACGCTTTTTAGGTTACTGGCTCAAATCCTTCCAGCCAACTTTCGCCCATAGCAGGGAATTTGACTTTTGCGAATGGAGAAAGCAGTAAACAGCTTAATATCTCGATTAAACCGGACAAGGTAATCTGTGTTTCATTTTACGGTACAGTTATGTGTACACATTTTGACAACTAGAACTATAAAGCAATTCATTGTGTTGTTTTAGTTTTATCCATTTCATCTTTTCATATATGTTAGATTATACCGTAAAATCGTGAATATAAGCCCCGGTGATGCGCCCTTTCGATTATAAGCCCCCAAAAGTGCCTTTGAAATTATAAATCCCTGAAATTATAATATGATTTTACCCGGCCATAAGCCCTCCCGGTTATAACCCCTTAAAAAGTTTCTGGGAAATTATATAAATACGGAGCTAATATCCAAGATTTCTGGGTATTGGTATAAACTCAAAGGCATATAAAACTTTTTGTTGCTTAGAATGTGTAAATGCTACTGAATTAGTTTAGCATGAAAAGTGATGAATGTATTATTATTTTTTGTCAACAAGGGTTGAGTGGTTTAAGCAGCTGTGTTTCAAACTCTCTGTGAGTGCGCGGGTTCGGGACCAAGAAACCCATAGCCAACTTAGCTGTCTATCATTTTCAGGTCGGTAAATGGGTAGTACAGTTCAGCTAGGGCAATAGGTTATCAAACCAGGGTAGGAAACTCTTTGTAAATTTATCACCGAACAAAGAGAACACAGACCCCCTGGGAGGGCCTCTTTCTTGCTCTCGTCAATCGGCCATTTTGTTTTTCTTTGGGTTATTGATAAAATGCTTTTATCATTATTACAGATTCCTGAGACTACTCAACAATTTACAATAGAAATATATCAACTGACGGGAGGCGCACAAATTTCCTCTTCGTCTCGAGCGCTGATAGAAATTCCTGCAAATGATCCTCCTGTGCAGTTTCGAAGTTCGTCATCTACTGCTACAGAAAAGCAATCTTTGATAATAACGGTTATCCGAGGTAACCAAGACCTCACAATGAAAACGACCGTCAACTACCACACGGTTGATGGAACGGCAAAAGCGGGCATCGATTACACGGCGAAAAACTCACAGCTGAAATTTGGTTTTGGGCAAACAATCCAAACGATAAGAGTGGAAATTATCAATGATCCAAAACCAGAACTCGATGAATATTTTACTGTTGTGCTTTCAGTTCCATCGCCCGGCAGCGTGTTAGGATCTCCAAGTGTTTTTACAGTAAACATTACGAAGAACGACGGGGCAAACGGAATGATATCGTTTTTAGACTCAACGCAGAATTTCACCGTTGACGAAGATGGGCTTGGGTCTGCTATTATATCCGTTAACAGATCTCAAGGAACATTCGGTGTCGTTAGTGCATTTTGGAGAGTGATTTCAGGCGCTCGGACACCGAACATTGTCGTTAGTCAGATTGTTAACGAAACCAAAGGATCATTGAAATTTGGACCTGGTGTTTCTATGCAAACCTTAAAAATTACAGCTATACCTGACAGTGTACCCGAAGAAGCAGTGGAGTTGTACGTTGAAATTGTTAATGTCACGGGCGGTGCTGTGTTGGATTTGGCTTTTTCAAGAGTGACGGTTATTGTAAGAGAAAGTGATAATGCATATGGAATAATTTATTTTGGCAAACAGTCAGATAATAGAATTTCTCTTGTGAGTATAGCATTAACTATTATTTGCTATGTAACTTTGCCATTTTTAATCGAGAAATGGCTCTTGAATAAAGTGAAAAAAGGAATCGTTTGTTTCAAAGGAGCAAGAATCTCTAGTGTTGGCTTCCAAAGAGCTCCGCTTTTTTGCAGCTCACAGCTTGATATGTTTGTGCCAGATTTGGATGATAACCGTACAGTACAATACTTTAGTAATTAGTTACAAAACAAAATTATACAAATTGGAAGTGCCGTCGTTTTGGTTTTTTTCAAATAAACGTGACAAAATAGTTTTTTAGGTATCCTGTATTTTTGTACGGACTTTATGTACGAAGCGTTGCAAGGACCTGGCTTTTTGAAAATATAAAACTGTATATATATATGCAATTTGAATGAAATAAACTGTTTATTTGATTATAGAAGCCCTACAACGACTTTTTATTTGTCGGTGTTAGATTATAGTTGAGTATAAGACACACCATATCCAGATATTTTACAACTAACAGTTACACATTTCGTTCTTAACCATTCATAAGGCCATATGGCCCATTGACAAACAACGTAACACGTCATATTTTCAGGAGGTAATTCAACATAGCCCCAAAAAATTAAATTTGCATAGGATTTGCCTGTTTAGTAAAAAACGCGGGAAAGGGGTAAAAACTTATTTTTAAAATGAGAAATAATATTAGTCACATGTTAAGAGATGGTGTATATTATTTTCTTCACCATGATCTAACGTAGGCCTTTGTCTTTTTTATTCTTTTGAAAATTGATTCAACAACATTGACTTTCTTTCAGTCTACGACTCCGCGGATGATTTACGTACCGGTGAGACGTTCTGGAGGAGCTCTTGGCTCTGTTAGTGCTTTCTACAATGTGACGTATATACTTCCTGATTTAAGCATCCCATCGCCCAATGCTCTTTTTAACTCAACTGGATTTGTGATCTTGAAGAATGGTTCGTACAATGCAACGATTGAAATGCAGATTGGCGAAAAATTGTTCTTGAAAAGAGCTGCTTCTTTTTTCGTGAGGTTGGAGTCTCTTCGCTTGGAAAGTATGCTGATTTTAATTTCGTCATTATTAAAATAGATTTTGCGTTGTCTCTTTTTCTTGCAGATCCATAAATGCCGGAAGGGATGGGGGTACGGCCTCGATCCAGAAGCTCTGTGTTTATAAGGGTCAATATTTTTCTCATATTTGAATTTTTCCCCATGTCATTTTCCCCATGCTAAGACCTGTTGCATTTCTTTCCCAGGCTTAAAACACAACTTGTATCAAATGCCAAGATTTCGTGATTTTTTCCCCATTCCATACCGAATTGCGAACAATGTTGACCTCTTGCTCAGTGAGATCTACAATCAGTTTCTTGTTTTATTACTACGGAGAAATGCAAATTTGAAAAGATTTAATTGTTTTCAATAACATTTTGCATTTTATACTCATGTCCGCCTATTATGAAAGTGTATTTTTTGTGACTTCTTTAACTGATTTGATCAGATTGAATTGCAAGGAAAACATGAAAACTAGAGAACTGTTGTAGAGCTTTATTCAGCATCGGTGCACCTAACGGTATTATTTGTATACATTTCTTTGTTTTATTCACTTATTGAAGACTTTTTGGGCACGTTTAGCCGGTGGCTTGAATGATTTTGTATGTATTTTCCAGAGCAAACAATTATTCCCCCGAGAACTCCATCTTTGGGCATGCCTCAAGCAACTTACATTAACATAACTTCTGAACTGGCTAATGGAGAGATAGCTTTTTACAACAGTCCTGTTAGCAGAGTGGTAACGGAGTTAAGCGAAGGCATGAACAATGTGTCATTTCTGCTAATGCGAGATGGGGTTGCTGGTCCAGCCACGGTGAATTGGAACTTGATACCGGACACGAACACACTGACACCACTGACAAATTCAGACGTAAGACCTTGGAATGGCGTTGTGTATTTTGGCTCAGGTGGATGCTTTAATATTTTACGTTCTGATTGATCATTTCTAATTAACAGCTCAATTCTATGTAGCGTTTATCGGTGTAAACCCGCTCATTGGCAGAACCATGACATGCAATGCAGTCTCGATTAGTTTACGTATGCCTAGTTGCTCTTGCGCCTGGCGCCAAACCTGCATACACTGTCAATTTTACCATTTATTTTATATTTCAATTTTATGCAGTAAATAAGCCATTGCTTGCTGGTGATGTAATTAAGATTTGTTACGTTGCGTTTGCTACATGGAGTTATTGGTCGCTCAAGTGTATTTGAAAAATTTGCAAATGAATTCAGCTTAGTGAAATTTTGTGACGTGGTCAAAATAGGGGGAAATATTTTTGACGCAAATTTTAAATGCTTATACTTCAAGTTTTGTTTTTTATTTGTGCAGTGATGCTTGGCTTGGGCTTCATACCTTAAAATTTGTCTTTAAGCATTTTAGACTGCAAATATTCTTACTGTTTTACACCTAAATGTTCAAATCAATTTTTTATGTGCTTAGTTATTTGGCTCATTATTTTTTACGTTTATCTGCAGGAGTTGACAGAGCAAACATCACGATTTCAATCCTTTCTGACAACGAGGCTGAGCTTGATGAAAAATTCACTCTTAATCTAACGAGTGTCCTCGAGAGCAACGAAAGACTGAGAACTGGAGGGGTAAATGCTATGTTATATTACTTTAGAGAGTGTTGTTTCATGTACATTGATATTTTTTAAGCAGCTTCTTCTGTGTGACTGGAACAACATAGGTTGCAAATCTTTGATTTTTTTATTTCCTAACAATTTGAATAACATTTACACCTCGTGGAGTTGTTTCCAGTGGAATCTAGATGGTTTTTGGTGGCTTTAGTAAAATGGCTTGCACGCTCCGTTTTTGAAGTTTATGCATTTTTGAATTATTTATGTAGATTTTATCTTAAAATGCCTTGGTTCATATTTGTTCACGGGAACTTTTCAATATCTCGCAAAGCATGCTAACTGTAGAGAATATTTTTGTTGTTTTTCGCCATATGAAAGAGTTCCAAAAGACATTAGATTAATTTGCAAAAATAATTTTTACGAAAACTACAAAAATAAGACGTGCAATTCATTTTACTGAAGCTTATTGAATATATTTTATTAAATATATAAAAAAGTTGTTAAACGGTATAGATTCCGCTCGAACAATGCTGCGAGGTGTTCATATCATTCGATGAGAAAACACGTGAGCAGCCAATTAAATATTTAAAGTCTATTTTGTTACCTGGGATGCTGTCAGAGGAATTACTCCTGATTCTTAATGTTTGTTGTTCTGAGTCAAGATTGGCTCAATTTCTCGTCAATAATCGATTTGACTGTCTAGAGATTTAAATATAATAAAACGCCACGCTCATGCGATTTGAATAACAAAAATCTGTTTCGAAATTGTGGAATGAGTTATGTAATCCCGCCAAAAGTTTGAGGTACATTTAGATGAAAATTGAAGTAAACACCCTTTCTAGCGTAAGTCTCCCCTTTTTGAATAAGCTCCTTCCTTAGAAGGAGCTTGTATCAAATGAGCCCCTTGAGAGACTGATTTAAGATTTTACTCTATGAGAACGTAACTTGTACTCAAAGTTGTTGGAATTTGTATTTTATGTGCGACTTTTGTGTTCCCAGACTCAAGCGATTGTAACGATAACCAGAAACGATTTTCCTGGTGGGATATTTGAGTTTAGTTCTATTGGTGACATCATCTTGAAGGTAAAGTAGTTTAAAATTAACTTTATAGTTTTTTGATATTGGTTAGCTTATGGTTTTATTAATTTTTTTAATGAAAACAATTTGAAAGCTGTGTGCTTTTTATGATGGGAGCCAGTTAATTTTTATTTTACAAAACTTTAAGTTTTAAAAGTATTGTATTATATATTGTATTATTAGTTATTACCCATTTCGTAAATTGTATTGAGAAATCATGTTAACAAGCCTAACAAAGATTCTTAATTTTGGGGCATATACAATTTCAAAATCCTCAAAGAAAGAGGGTTTGTCTCCTCGCCAGCTGCAGAAACTACATTATTTTAACTCACATTGAATTTTATACTCTTTTTCATAGTCTCTTCAAAATTACAGCTTTTTCAGAAATATTTAATGAAAATTCCAGGGTAAAGGCTCTTAAAAGTTGTGGTTCTTATGTGGATCTTTACTGTTTTATGTTAGTTTCTATTAATTTCTGTTATTTTATACTGGTTATTTTAGTTTTTATTAGTTTACGTTAAAATAAGAAACACAATTTGAACTGTGAAGAAAACGATGTGATGAAATTTGTACCTTCATTTGAGACAATTAGGCAAGCTTTCTTAAATTCTTAAATTGTATTTTACGGCATGACAATTACTTCACGTTTAGCTGTTGTTGATGTTGTTATTTGTATGTTGTCTAGGAACAAAACGGTGTTGGGACTATCGACATTATACGACGTGGTGGCGTCTTGACAACACAGAGACTGGAATTAAAAATAATTGGTGGTATGAGATAATTTATTAATCAAATTTTATTAAATTTATTTCAGTAGATTAGAATAAAGTCAATGGTTTTTTACTCATATTAGTTTATGTGATGACTACCTTTGAAATTTTGTTATTGGTTGTGAATACAAATTCCAACAGTGCTTCGGGTTGCTTTTCTATTTTCATAACGTTGCTTTGGTTTATCGCATTATCTGAATGGCATTTAGATCTTAGACTTTCTAATAACGAGACAAGTTGGTGTACTATTATTATGCGTTGTTTTATATTAGATGCTACAATTTACGTCCGCGATTTTGAACTCTCACAGGGAATTGAATTATAATTAATCCAGACAGAGAATTAAGAACGTATTTCATAGAAAGCCTAGCGAGGGGAAATGAAAATTTGTTCGAAACAGCAAATGTTCGGGATAACGGGCAGTCGAGTTAGTGGATGTGAATTGTATTTAGGTTTAAGAAAATGTGCCAGTTCTTACACAACAGTATATGTCCAGTGAGAAAGCCAAGTGTATTATTTGTGCTATGAATCTTTGCATTGCTTTTTGCAGATTTTTTGTTGTTTTAATCATTCGAAGATTGTTTTAATGACTTCTTTTGTTTTGCAGGTCAGTTAGATTTTGTTGTCTTTCAAACTATACTAACGTTTTTGCCAAACCAGAGACAGAAAACATTTTTCGTTTATCCAACAAAGGACAATATTCCGGAGGTATATCATTGCATTGTAAAATATTTTTATGTACTTGTATATTTGAAGTTAAACATAATGGTTCAATTAGTTTGTCATTACAGTTGAACCCCGCTATATTGAAATCTCAAGGGCACGAAAATTTGTTCGAGATATAGTGAGTATTCGAGGTAACCGAAGCTGAATAAACGCTGGAAACTCTCAAGGAATATATGAAACAGTTCGAATTAAGCGAGTTTGAGATGGCAGAGCTCAATTGTACTACCATGCACTCTGAGCAGTACTTTACCGGTATTTGCATAACCAGTTGAGGCAAATTTTGCGAAACAAAAGATTAACCCTGGTTAATATTAAAGAGGCTGCATCGGTAGCTTTTCGTATTTTCTTTTGAGAGTGTTTCGTAAATATTAGCATTTTTGTCCTTGGGATCAGTTTCTCGTTTATTCAGAAAGCTTTGACGAAAGTTTCACTGTTCTTTAGAGTTTTGAATAATTTTACATGTGAAAACATTTTGTTCAATTTAATTTTCTTTGTTGATAGACCAACGAAAAATTCCCAGTCGTTTTAACTGCAATTGATGACTCTGTTTTGGGAAACAGAACGAACGTCAATGTTACGATACTTCAAAATGACGACGCAAATGGAGTATTTTCATTTCAAAACGTGGCTGGAAATTTGAATAAATATGCAGGTAATGTAAAATTGTATTATAGAGGTCGTGTCCGAATCGGCGCTTGTTTTCTTTACGAATTAAAGCGTTTGACCAGCAAAACAAGCTATACGTTGTTAAGTTTATGAACGTTTCTCAAAATGATTTGTTAACTGCATCAATCTTAGGGACAACATCAGACTTCATTTGTGTTTTAATATCTGGCTATTTTCCTTTTCACTGTGATAGAAACTTCCCCCAAATGAATACTGCAAACGGTTTATGTTGAAAACTTAGGCCTATGTATGTAATATTCAACAATCTATTGCCAATGCACAAAAAAGTTCCTACATCGAATCTCTTTAGATAATTCGTTGAATCGGGAAAGAAATGCACGGTACAATCCTTGGTTTACTGAGAGTTCTTGCAGCTTTTTCCGTGAAACGTCCCAGCGATGTAATATCTTCCGTCAAGCTTCCTGATGGAGTCTGCCATGTCACAACTCTGTCCAATTTTTCGCGTGAAAATGCCAAAATTGGCAACTTTGAGGGGCTGTAAAAAGTGTTTGGTTAATAATTTTTGAATTCTGTTTTTTTAATCAAACTCAGCACATTTTAAACTATTAGATTCAATTAAAACATTTAGGTCGAAAATTTGGTTGCATAAGCACTTAAGCACTTAAATGTTGCATAAGCACTTAAATGATGGAATATTACATGACATTTTGAAACTAGCTAGGGTAACCCCTATCTATCAATCTGCAGATAAATGTGATATGAAAAAATTCTCGCCCTATCTCCTTAATTTCAGATTTTTATCGATTTAAGGATGATGGAGCGTATAGTACACGATCGGTTTTATTAATTTCTTAGTGAAAATAAAGTGATCACAATGAGTCAATCAGCTTTTCGTAAACGATATTCCACGGTAGCATCTTTGATATGCAGCAATGTCAACTGGTATGAAAACATTGAATACAAAAAAACTAAACTTCACTGTATTCCTTGATTTGAAGAAAGCTTTTCACGCTTTTGAACATTCAATCTTTTTGAAAAAAAACTGTAGGCGCTTGGCGTTAGGGGAACTTCAAAAAAATGGTTTGACTCTTACCTCACCGATATAAAACAGTTTTAACCCTAAATGGCCAACAATCCAAAGTCAGGGATGTAACATGTGGAGTCCCACCAGGGCTTTTGTCTAGGACGCCTTCTTTCCATAATCTACTTAAATGATTTTTAGAAGTGCCTACAGTGCCAAAAGCGAGTATATACCCCAATGATGCCCATATAACAACTACATCAAAGGAAAATCGCTATTACTCAATGCTCAAAAGGAACTGCAGAGCATATCTGAGTGGTTACGAATAAACAAGCTCAGCCAAAAGCTGAGTTTCATTAGGATCCCAAGATAATTTAACGTTAAACGATGCAGAAATCAAACGCACGTAATGCACAAATTAAAATAATGCACATAATGCACAAATGAAAGTAAAATATCTTGGTGTTGCTGTAGATGAACCTCTCAAGTGGGATGAGCAATTCAAAACAATTAAAGCAATGCTTAATGGTGGGATTGCCTCGTTAAAGAAATTACAGAATATAATCCCACAATCAGAACTAAGCTGTGTGTACAACGAATTAGTGAAAAGCCATCTCTGATATGCCAGTGGGATCTGAGGAAGCATATCTAAGGCAAATATTGACACCCTCCATCGTCTACATAACACCCTTCATCGTCGACAAAGCCAAAATTACGAATAATTGATCGTAAAAATGGCTCAGGTCGTAAATAAACTAAGCCAAAGCCTTTGGAATAAATTTCAAAGAAAGGTCTCTGATTTCCAACTACCAAACACGAAACCAATCGATACTTTAGAATTCCGTCTCAGGAATCAACAGATCAAACATAAAAACAACACAGCATGTTTTCACACTGAGTGGCTATGATTCTCTATGTTCTCTATAACAAACAACAACCATTAAATAACGTATTCATCGGTAAGCTAACTATCAGTGAATTACTACAAAAACATTTGGAAGCCATTAAAGTTATATTTTAGTCACCGCAGTCCATCAAATCCTTAGCAGTTTTCTTTGGGTAACCTGGTAGTTAATAATGACTATAAACAAAACATTAAATGATAAAATAATATTTCCATACGCAAAGAACATAATTATTTTTATCAACACTTGCCATTCATAAAAAATTCAAACAATAAACTGCATCGTTTTAATTTAGTGCATGGGTTTTAAGCATACATTAAGAAAATAATTTTAAGCAAATGACAAATTATTTCAATCTTTTAAATTAAACAAATTAAAGCGACATTAAAGACGCTGACTCCAATATTGTTGCAGCTCAGCAAGCATAATCTTGTATTTTCATAAAATGGTGAAAAGCTGTTAAAAATTTGATATATGGTTATCAAACTAATGAAATCTCTGCAATAAAACGGCAGTATATTTTATAATCCAAAACGCAGAATTTAAATTAAAAATGTTCTGAAAGGCCTGCTAAAAAGTTGCTGAAGCCTTTTGGTAACACGTACAATTTAAGAGTTCATAACACAAATTTAATAAAACAAACAGCAATGGTATGTTACGTTATGCTAGTTCAGTCTGAGCCATCATTTGTTTTTCATTTTCTTGAATTTCTTTGATATTTTCATTGCCATTAAACTGATCTTCCAATGTTTCTGCGGTCTTCCAATTTACTGTGTCTGGCAGCCGAAACAACACAATAGCACTCACGACTGCTGAGGCTCCCATTGTTCCAAAAGGTAGAGCAGAATGAAATGTCTGAAGCCATTTGGCAGCCCAAGGAGCCATAGCAGACCCTATACGAGCTGCGATTTGCAGATAACCCATTCCTGCACCCCTATTTATAATAAAATATAAATATAATTGACTTTACTCAATGCAGTGATTTTACGCTAATACAAAGGTATCGCTAATGAAATATACTAAAATGTGGCAATCTAATTTTTCGTTCCATGTGCAGAAGGCCCTAAAGAAAACAAATTAATTTCAACGTTCTTAAGGAAATTTCTAAAACGTTTTTAGGAAATTTCGCAACTCCGTGAAAGATTTTCTCTAAAGCTTTTAAAACTGACATTGTGCTACTTTTTAGAAAAATTCCTTTCAGTGAATTGCAATTTCAAAACAAAACTAATTTAAAACAAAAATTGTACTATATAACTATTTAAATATTTTTGTTGCAGATGTTCCGAAATACTTTAATTAAAAAGTGACTTGTTTTGTTTTGAATAATTTCATTGTGTCACGTCGTTTATTACCTTTAGAGTCCTCTCGCATGAGAAATTTCAGATCGGTCTGAATTCAGGTCGATCTAAAACTCAATTCGGTCTGCAGTCTGAACCAATTTCAGTGGTCACATGAGAGAGGGCGAAGTAAGGCTTAGACAGATCTGAACTTAATTCGGATGTTCAAATCGTTCTGAAATTTCAGGTCCACTTGAAATTTGAGTGTAAGCAGAACGTTTTTTCAAGTTTGGGAAAACTGAGTTTGCAATACAAGAGTAAATGGAATTCTGGGATGGACATTGTGAATTTGGCGCCCTTTTGGAACCAACTTTCATCCTTTTTCACCTTCAGGCGCATTCAGTTTCAGGCACATGCACTTGCCATTATCGCAAGGTATGGAAGATCAACTAAGCAGGGCGACCCCGACAGTTCGTCTCGATGTGATCACACCATGTTCTTGTACCTCTTTTATACTTGAAATTGTAGAGTTATTTGGAGCCATATTCTTTGTGAAAAAAAACTTTGGTAAAATTCTCATGTAAGTTTATTTCAAAGCAAAATAAGTAAGTGAGTTTATTTCTGATCGGTTTGAAAATTTCCATATGAGCAGGATGCAAATTGGCAGGGACCATCAAAATTCAAACCGATCCGAGTCTCAGACCGATCAGAAATTTCTTATGTGAATGAACTTTTCAGATCCAGCAATAAAGCGTAAAGATCGTGCAAAAATGTGAGGCTTCTTGTGACGACCGAAACAACACCAATCTGAGAAATCACAAGCAGGGACAATTTTTGGGAGGGTTGAATAAAGTCCTGGCCCTCGAAATGAAATGGTGCGCTGCGAATTTTTTCAATTTACGAAAGTAGCACAGATGAACAAATTATGAAAAAAGAAAGGTAAATTGATGAATTCTTTTATATTAACGCCATGCTCTGTATAATTTATGTGTTGGAAGAAAAAAATTGGCAAAGAATCATATCAAGTGCATTCTTGCAATTTGGAGGACGTATTTCCTATATAAGATTCTACTAGTTGCAGGCATTATGTCTACTTGTAAAATGTAGGCGTAAAATGAAAATCTTTGAAAAAGTCTCAGTCATTTGTAAATATAAAAGGAGTTTTGATTTCATGAACACAAGTCAGAATCATTTTGCAAAAATATATAGAAATGTACGCCACGACAAGCAACACAAGATATTTAATCAATTTCAAAGCTAAGCTTTAAAGGTGTTCAGTGTCTCTTGCTTTACTAATCTCACTACCTCTAATTTCCTTTTCAATTGTCCAATGTTCTTATTTTTATGCTGCTTGAAAACAAAACAAATATTGTTCTCTAAACTGCCCGCCATATTACTTAAAAACCACTCTTAAACAAATAAACATTTCCAATTGATTGTGTTGCTTAATTTGCAATAGTTATAATGTAATTGATAGATAACTACTAAATTGATATATTCTTTTCGTGTTTATCTGTTGACTTTAAGCTTTCTAAGTTTTTCAATATATTAACGTGTTTGTTATTGATTGAAATACATGCAAAAGTAAATCCCTCCCGAAAATGAAAGTAACCACAAACTGCAAATTACACACTGTTATTTTAACCTCAAATAGATTAACTGTGCCTTTTTTCAGTGCGGCTTAAAGACGGATATCGAAATGAAATCAAGTTGAAGAGTAACATGGATAATAAACCAGGCATGTGCATACATACCTTATCACGGTTGGGTATAATTCTGTTGACCATGTGTAGATAGCATCAAATGCCATTGTGATGGTAAATTTTCCAAGCATGCCAAAGAATATTCGGAGTGATATTAATTCTAAAAAACACAAAAATTAAAAAGAACTTTGGTAAAATATTTTGTTAGCTTCGATTGAAAGAGAAGTAGCTTTCAAAAGACACTGCATTAAATAAATGTTTTGGACCGTTCATTACCTAGCCAGGGGTTGAAGGCAAAGAGAAATTAGTTGGGTAGAAACATTTCCCAAACTAGTGATTGGGTAAAAATAAATTCCTGTACAAAAAATTGTTTCATGTTTTTTACGTATGCAAATTGAAATAATGACAGCAAGACAGTTTGAAAAGTCAGTTTTTATCACAGGAATCACTCAATGAAGTCCTCTAACATTGAATTCTAACATTGAAAACAAAAATGCATTCTGCTGATTAACTAGTAGGGCAAAGAAGACAATATTTGCATATTTATTCACTTTGTAACTGTCAATAAAATTTTCAAACATTAAATTCATAAATAATTGGAAATCAATCTGCAATATGATCACGACATTCAAGTGAATATTGTACATTTTATTGATATTTTGTATAAATTAATGATATGAAACATTTTTCTGTTACAAAAGTTAAATAGTCCTGTAGCAAAACTTTTGCTACGAAATGTTATAGCTCAAGGAATGAAAGGCTTTGAAAATCGGTAAAATCTACGATTCCAACAATATTTCAAAAACTCTCCATCAAAACATTTCATTAATAAAAAAGGAGCTTTACCATTGATGTTCCTAATACCAGTAAGTATAGCAGCATAATATTTCTTATTATCGAATCAACTGTAGTGATTACCGAGGTAATTTAAAGAAAAAAAATTATTACAATTTCTATTTTAAAATGATAATCCAAGTTAGAAGACAAAATTTTACATTGTTATTTACGAACAGAAATCATTTTTCATAAACGAAATAAATGATATTCTAAGTCTAATTAAAGATATATCCATATTAATACAGCAACCAATATGAAATTAGAATTGAAACACTTACCATGCACTTGGTTATATTTACCGTAATAATTCGAATAAGCCCCCCCCCCCTTCGAATAAAGCCCTCTCTTGTAGGTAATTTTTTTTATAAGCCACCTGTCAAATAATTTATCTTCCTGATTTTGTCGAAACAGATTTAGATTCTTTTTAGATTACTCTGCATTTTTTAGATAATACTCGTGTTTCATTTTAGGAAATACTCTCAGGGGAGATGATTTTTGAATAAGCCCCCTTCTCGAATAAGCCCCTTTCTCGAAGAAGATCCCCCTATCATCGGTCGAATTTTGAATAAACCCCCCCTCCTCCGGGGCTTAATCGAATTATTACGGTATCTGATGAGCACATTTCTAGACGTAAATATTTGGTAACTGTTGGAAATTCTTCTTTAAAATATTTGGTGTATTTTCATTTTTGTATTTTGTGTTCCTTCAGATTTAAAAAAACTAGTAGTTGTTACCTTCACGATTTTCTTTACTGCAGGCAAAAATCACTGAAACGCATATACATGATAAGCCAGAAATCATCATTGGAATTAACACCGTTTTCTTGCGTCCAATTCTACAAATTCATAATAACAGTTTTATAAAAATCATAAAGGAAAGCAATTTTAAAGGTACACATAACACACATACAACTACTAGTTTCCTTTAACATATATTTGCTACTTAGTCACTGAAGTACGTTCATCATAAATTGACAAACTCTTTAAAGAAAGAAGACTTAAATGGAGATTCCAAAAGAAAATCTATATAGAAACAAATTTATCTTCCAGCGCATGTGTAATGATGAAACTTAAGGAATTCTTGGCAAAATGAAAAACAAGATCTTAATTACCCTGTATTAAATATAATGCATTTGAAAGAAGAATGCATTTAAAGTACGTACATGCTAATTTGACTATATTTTTGTACTCAAGAAAACAACAGAAAAATATGAAAATAAAATACGTTTCTTATTAAATTGGTTTTTTAAGGTAACACCGAAGTTATAGTATTATTCACAAAAAGGATAAATAAATTTAATTAAACAAAAAATACAAGATATCTAGTTTGGCCTATGCAGCATTTTGAAAATTATCTGAGTATTTTTTTCATTGTGTACGCAGATATTTTATTCTATCTTTTATTATAGGTGTGAGTTTTCTGAACTAGATAAAATTCAATTCTTGAATGGAACCTCAAGTTTAACCCAATCTGGACCGGGGGGGAGGGGGCCTAAATTAGCCCCCTCCTACATTTTTTGACACAACTCAAGAAGCGTTGTTCAGATGCTTATGAAACTTATTGAATGTTCCTAAATATTATCTAGAAATGTTGTAATGTGTTTGTTTACATGTTTAAATATTTACAGTTGTCATGGCAACCTGTTTTTGAGAGAGTACCTGTAAATATATATGTTGCTTTGTAGATTTCTTATGAAAGGTGCTTTCAGTTGGAAACATATTCACCATATTAATGGAGCACAGGGGCACATTGTGAAATTATCAAAATTAAATTTGAACTTATTTTTAGATTTTAATGACGTCATCATTACTTCCATTTTCTGCCATGTGGAGCATCGCTGAGTTTTTCTCGTGGTTTTACTGTAAAATGTAGCTTAATACATCACGACACGTGATAATTTTACAAAAAAATCATTTCTAACCATTTATTAACAATTTTCCACTGCGCATGCACAAAAATCTTACCACAATTTTGTCAAAGCAAAACAAACATTTTTCAAAATTTACAAAAAATTCCTATACATTGAAAACTACCTACTTTTCGAGGGAAAATGGCCTGAGTGTCCTTTTAATTGCAATCTACAACATTGTGTCCAAATTACAAAATATAAACTTTACCCATCTTTGAGTTGTAAAACTTCCTCAAAAAGTTGTTTTGATGACGTCATCATGACGTCAATGCCTTAATTACCTTGAAAACTTGTCGATTGTTTGCATTTGATATATAGACCTTGTTGTCTAAATTGCAAATCAGTAGCTATTACCAATTTCGATTTAGGAGGAGGGGCTAATTTAGTCCTCCCTGGTCTGATGTTGCTCAAAAAAGCCCGGTCCAGATAGGGTTAAGGCAACGAATTAAGAAATTTTCCTGCCGGTGAGTAATCTTGCTATGGACAACAGAATGTTACAAACCATACTTACTTGTTACATAAATAAATGCAAAGAAATATTGCTGGAAAGTCAATCAAACTAGCCAATATGTAATTTCGGTACATGTCTCCACCGAGATCACCAACTGCAAAAGAAACACCATAAAAAACCAAGCCGCAAGCAATCCTGTAAGTTGGAAACAGAAAAGAAACTGAATTATTATAATAACATACTGTGCATATGGAAGTTGAAATTGAACGTCAAAATTTAATGTTGATTTGCAGAACGTGTCACCAACAACACATTTTGAGTAAAATTCGAGGCATACCTTAGCTACAGCAAAAACTAATAAAAGGGGTGTTTGAATCTTCGTCCCCGGCCCCTTCATGTTTGAACACTCGGGCCCTCTGCATATTTTACAGCAATTTTTGACCTGATGAAATTTTTATTTTCTTTAAAACCAACCATAGGCGAACGAACTGGCCTAATTTTTAGGGCCCCGTCAAAATCCTATAGAGACACAAAAATGGCGTCAGATGAAAATGGCGTCCCACAAAAACGAGATGGCTAGATCAACAATAGAGAAATGGTATTTCTTTATCTTATTGGTCCTACTTTCACTGGACTTTATTGGCGAAAATTTTGTACCAAGCAAAAGGGGCGGTTGTTAGACCATCGCCGGCGTTGTAAGGCCTGGCGTTAATTAGACCGGCGAAATAAGTCATCTCCTCACACTTTCGCAGCATGTATGGCCTTGGTGGGATTCAATCCCACGACCTTGCGGCCATGAGTCAGGCGCCTTAACCACTAGGCCATGCTTGCCTCAGTTCCTTATTTGGAAAGTGGTTACGAACAAAATGGTAAAGATACCTCAATTTAATTGCTAATGAACTAATCATTTCACAAATTACACTATTCGATTCGCCTCAGCAAGTACTTTCTCTTTATATATATGACGTCATATATATAAAGATTATTCAATCTGAAGAACCATGAATGCCGGGCCGAAAGAGAAGTTGATAAACTAATTCGTTTGTCTTTTTTTCACGCCGTTTTGTGGAGTTACTATCATGACGTCAATGCCTTAATTACCTTGAAAACTTGTCGATTGTTTGCATTTGATATATAGACCTTGTTGTCTAAATTGCAAATCAGTAGCTAATAAGATTTGTTAAATGATTAAATAAGAAGAGGGCCAAAATGACCAGCCCCCCCCCCCGGACAAAAACATTAAATTGTCTACCCGGGTTAAGAGGGTTTATTATGGTTTTCAACAGAGATTTCTTTTGAAATTGGAGTATCAATTTAACTATTGTTACAAAATTTGCCTCTCTTCTATTATGTGCGTAAAGTAAAATAAGTATAATATAATATCTTAAATTTTAATTCTTCTCTGGTCTCAGAAATGACCAGGACAGTTAAATTGAGTAAATTGTTGATCAAAACTTTTTCTGCTTCTTGTATTGTTCTTGAGTTGAATCTCAAGACATATTTTTCATTTTGCAATTTTGGTAAATTTTTCTCTATCGTTTGCGTTATTTCTTGTGCTCCCTATATATTCATTACATACCATTCATTACATACCATTTTATATTATAAGAACATCGTTTATAAAAAATAAAATGCAGAGATTTCAGCAATCAAATGACAAACACGGTAAGCCAAGTTTTGTGAAAGCCATCGAACTTTAATCAGATATCGTAGAATTCTTACCCAGTTCTAACTGTTATTAGTGTTTTAGACCAAGGTTTAAGAGAATTTAATTTTTGCACCAAAGTTTTAAGGGAAATGGGCCCTGTTTTGGAGAATTTGAGAGGAAAATGGGCCCAATCGTCAACAATAGTTTAAGCAAAATTGATCGATATTGAGGGCACATGCCTGTCACTACAAACAATCAAAAAAAGGGCCCGGGGGTTCATTATCATTATGATCATATATTATGTATACACGAAACCAAAACAGTATAAAGTAAATAAATCTAAAACACCAATGCCAATAAAATTAAAAACTAATAAAACTTTAACTGCTCTTCTTGGGTGTCGTGTTTTTCTTTAACTTTTCATTTATCAATGTGCTAATTTCTCTTCTATGAGCCGGGATTTCGTTCCATGCTTTTATGTGGAGTTATGAAACACTTTTTGGCTAGAAAAGTTCTGTTTTGAACCTGGAAAATTGAAGATCTTTACAATTCCTCGTTTGATAGTTTGAAATGAAAGATCCGTACTTATACTTATCCCAGAGGTTCTCAGGGCATAATTTATTTAACATTTTGTAATCCATTACAGATAGATCAAATTAAAAAAGGTTCTCAAGAGTTTCATTTGTCTTTTATTCATGCATATTTAACAATAAAAATTGAGTGGTCTCCTTTATGCAGGTTCTCGAGGGTATCAATTCTTGTTTTTGAGAGTCACCCCCATATAGTATCTGTATAGTGAAGATAATTTTAGACTAATGGGTGATATGCACTTCATAATTAGGACGGTGGAAGAATATTCTTTAATTTTTTTCTTAGAGCATGCAGTCCCCCACTACCTTGGCATTCAATTGCTTTATATATTATATTGTATTGCTTTATATTGTGCTTTATATTATCAAAAAGTGTTTAAGGTCCAAAAATATAGTCAGATTTATTTTCTGTGAGTTAATATTTTCATACCAATAATCAGTGCTGGAGATCAATGTTGTTACGGTGGAGCAGAGTTTTTGAAATGCCGATTGATTTCCAGTAATTGTTTTGCTCATTTTAGAAAATCAAGCACCTGGTCTTTCTAGCAACCATGTCACAGAAATGATAGTGTCGGGGTCGGGTAATTCAAAAGCCTAAGCCAAAATGGACATCGTTTGATAGTCTGCTGTGATGAAGAGCTTATTTTCCACAAATATTAGTAAATATAACATCCCTCAACATGACGCCTTTAGCAGAGAAGTTACTTTGATAAAAATAAGCAGGCATTTTACAAGAAGCAATTTTCCACATTGCATTCTGTTGTGGATAACTTTCATTGGAGTTTGATAGAAATAAAAAGTATCATTTTACCTTAATTTATTCCTGGAGAAAATTTCCCTGCCTTCAAGACAACATCGATTTCAATTTACAGAAAATATTTAGAGGGCTAAGAGATAAAATAGCGATGAAATATTAGGTCTAAAATTTTTGTTCTTCGACGAAACGTGCTTTATATGAAATTTAGCTCCCCTCACTAAGTGAATAATACATTAAGCTTGTACTTATTCTAAATAACATAACATTTACCACTTTATTTAAATCTGCAAATGAAATCGGTCTCTTTGAATTTACAATAAACGTCCACTAACCTCACGTGTCCGTCTTCACTTTTATCTTAGATTCGATTTAACAAGAATTTTATCAAGGTTAAAAGCTACTTTCAGGAGTTTTTCTCTAATTAACATAGTGATTTGAGACTTTTCTGAAAAACCTTATATTCGCTATATTACACATCTCTTGTCCATTTAACATTTTGCTAAGTTTTGTATAAAGAAATTTTTGTACAGGATTTACGCAAAGAAGCCCAATATTCTGTAATACTAACTGTCAACTGTGCATGGAGGTACAAATAAACAAATCTTTTATATTACATTAGGGTGGTAAACCCTTGATAATGGTACCAACTTTTAATTCATTTCTTTACCCTCCAAAATCGACAGTTCCCTGAAAATCTCTTCAATGAACTTCCTGCTGAACGGCTAACGAATTATATTCTTAGAAATCAGCTTTAGTTTGTCCCATCCATTGATAGGACAGCCAATGTTTTGCACACACATTTCGGTAATGCTTCCTATGTGTGGAACATACTTGATAGAGAACAGGTGTTTTAAATGAATTCAAACAAACAATTTTTTCCAAGATATGTCCAACTGAAAATTCTGTATATAACATATATGATATCGAGGGCATTATAATTTTAAAGAAATTAAGCCCGCAATTCAGTGCTCCAAATTAGTACAAGTTTTAGCATAAGTTTATCGCCACAAATGCAATGTGCGTCTGCGGTATAGGAATGGAGATAATCTACATTAACTCATGTGGTGCCCATTTTTGATCAACTCCAAAGATCGGCTGACTCTCAGAAATTTTGAACATGAATAATCTATTTTAAATGACGATTTCATTTGCTTATTTATGTTGTGCGGAAGTTCTGTACTTCCAACCATTACCAACAAAATAAAAAAAGAGGCTACAATACAGTAAAGTCCCGCATATAAGAAACATCATAAGAAATTGAGACCCTACTTTCCTTACGGATCAAAAGATTTAACTATATGTTACTATCTGTTACGATATAATAATGAAAAATCATCAGAGTAAATATGACAGAATGTAAATTTTAAAAGCTATCTTTCTAAAGTCAGGTTCAAGAACACGTTCTTTTTCTGTGACACGCGAACGAGGCTAAAATCAATTGATTAATAAAGGTGATGTTCCTTATAGTCTCCCCTGCTTTAAGAAATGTCATCTGTGACATTTGGCATTTTTTAAATCTACATATTTCATTACTTAACTTTTAATACACATTTACTTTTAAGTCCCGCTCATATTTCTCCATTTATACCTTTTTGGTTAACACTTCAAAACTCGCAAAAAATTGATATGTTGCGCAATCATATTTAGTCAATATTTTTTAATTCTGTTGTAACCTTCTACCTTTGACCCCTCTGGTGTGCCTTCCTGGCAAAATTCCTGAAGACTATGAGCACATAAATCTGCTTGTGTTACTGTGCTGAGATTATTACTCTCATTTTCCGTAGATAATGGAAATTTTATTCAAAACATTTGCTAATAAGTGTCGATGTTGCAACAAACTTGATACAGTCTTTATGACGGATAAGATATGTTTTGTGAAAAATGGTGATATATTCGATATCGGTGCTAACTAGCAGAGTTGTTCCACATCGGTGACGGATATCTATGTTGAATGACGTGTTTCCACACTGGTGGAGGCTGATAAAGCGAGAGTATTGTTTGAAACATCCATCCGTTAAACGAGGCTCTATGTGATACTTTGACTCTGTTGATCTTGTAAAAGAGATTTCCTCCTAAAGTTTCGTAAGTAAATACTGGAGGAGCGCGTCTATTTCTCTGTGATTTTCTGTTCCCGATATATGAATAGTCATGTGTGTGTAAATGTGTTTCATCACGTGATTCTTGATTTTCAGCCGATTCTTCCCAAATCCTGTTCTCTATTGACATTCTGGTAGTTGTTCACACTCTAACTGTCATAAAAGTTCTGGTCTGAGTTGTCGTTGGTTTCGCTCTCGCCTATATTCTCCCTTTGCGACTCTCCGTCTGGAGCTACCCCTGGCTCAATAACCATATCTATTTCTGATTCATTATCATTGTCCTCTTCTGTAGATTTTTTTGAATGTGATCCCGATGTTTTTTTTCTTATTCTATTTCTGCGCTCTTGTTTTTCATGTGGCACGATTCCGGGCATGGGAAAAGTAAAATTCTATGTACAGTTCGAGTAGGTATCTTTGTTCATTCAATCACGATTTTATACACAGGGATTTCCTCCTCCCATTCTATCAACCACTTTGTGTACATTGTGAACTGATCTACTAATACTAACAGGAATTCATGACCCCCCAGCGCTAGGTTCAATGGACCGTACTCTCGAGATGTTGCATGGGTGCACGAATATTGTTATGTGGTTTTCGCTGAACAAAACAAGAGCAAATGTTGTTAACAAAATGCTGTATATCTGAAGCCATGTGAGGCCAGTAAAATCGTCCTCTGGCAGTCTGGCTAATGAAATTATTTTGTCTGCCCTCATATGTCTCATTTCCGGGAGAAGATGCTTGTACACTAATTTTTGTAAAGATTTTGGTGAAATCAACTGTGTACCATCTTTTCTTAATCTTTTCAACAGGCCGACTTCTCCTACAACCACATTGTTCCATACGTATAAAATTTGTTGTACTTCTTTGGGTTCTTCAAGACGTGTATTTCTATGTGGCTTGACTTTAGTACTTTATAAGTGATTATTCGGTTAATAACACTATCCTATCTTTGGAAAGTCTTCATTTCTTCCCTTAAAATCGGCGATACTTGTGGCTTCTATTGTTCCACCAACTGTTTGTTTGTACTAATTGATGATATTGGTATAATACCTTCCTCTCCCTGAGTTTTAATAGCATTCAGACTTGCTTCTACTACATCTTTTGCAACCTCTTCCTGGAAATAGAAAAATAAACAGAATAAATGTAAATATAAATGTATCATTTAAATGTATCATTTACGCTATTTAATAACAAAACAGAAATATTTTCCTGGATTTGCCACTTTATTCTGCATGACGTATACATGTTAT
>JAYJMH010006308.1:0-25747 GCA_036873815.1 Phacellophora camtschatica | reverse complement strand
CCCTGCTGGAAACAAGTCATCTCGAGACTTTCGCGGGCTAGGCACGTTAAATACGATAACTCACTCACTCACTCACTGTAGTCCCTCTTGCCCCCTCTAGTGAAAAATACGGCCATTACGAGCTGCAATGAAGCAAAATATTTACATCTTCTTCCAAATCAATTCTCAGTGAGCACTGTTTTCAAATTAGCCAACACCCAAGAGGGAAGTTTAGACTCAGGGCGAGTTCAAAGGCGAGTACAAAAAGTTGAAAAGTCTAGTACTAAAAAGCTATTTTTTCAATGTCAAAGTTTCTTCGAAAATCAAGTCTTCTCGCTGTCACTTTAATTCTTCAGCTTGCTTGCTTTTCTAACAGACAACCAAAAATAATTTATTAATTTTTAAATAATTTACTAATTATAAATAATTTATAAAAATAATATAAAAGATTTGGAAAGAGAAACATTCTGATGCCCCAAGGAAACACATTTTTGCATATTTATTCTTTAAATTTTAAATACAATTGTTTCCCCTGTCGTGCTCGCCCTGAACTGAATGAAATTAAGTCGCTCAGTTTTTACAATGTTTGCCAAAAATTTTGGAATACATCGTCAAATATCCTTGCTCAAGTTCCCCCTCCCCTTATTGATTTGAGGCAGTTTATCAGTCAATATTGTGACAAAACGACTGAGCATAACGGTGGGACAATGTACTAAAAAGGACAACATTGTTTTGGGGGAGGGGTAGTTTATGTGGTAAATACGGGTGTTCGAAGACAAATTTATTAAATTTTGGACAATCTGGGAGTGTTCCAAAGAACAAACTTGTCTTTCAGACGTTTGAGTGTTCCAAAAAAAAACTCGAAAACTTCAAAAAGAAAATTAGATATTATTAGATTTGAACCAAGTATAGATTTTCAATTCAGCTTCGTTCGAACTTTAATCAAGCTTCTGTCATCATATTTAACATATACAGGGGGTGGTAAAGAGTTTTTCCTTGACACGTAATTGGCTTAAATGTTTACCCGGGGAAACGTGACAACGCCATGCAAAGGCAGTCCGTGAAACGTGACTGGTCATAATCCCCCCCCCCCCCCTGTTAAACGCGAGATACCAAATTCAACATTTTTATCACGTGATTGGCGATTTTGTACAGACTACGGCCCCTCTTTACCACCTTCTGTACAGACTACGGGATGTGGAAGAAAACTAACAACATTTTGAACAAAATCGCTCATAACAAATGTATGAAGTGTTCTCAGTTAGCTCTAGGCTAGTTAAGCTTATAAAAATAATAATAAAACAAAGGCAAATAACTCATAGCAAACAAAACATTCCAGTGTTTCAGTAAGCTTGCTATCTGCACAGAAATCTTTAAAATACTAAAATCGAATAGTTTTCATGAACTCTGCAAACCAGCAAATGTTCAATGATTTTTAGTCTTAAATAGCCCGGTAGAATCGTAGAATAAATATTCATAACTGGAAAAGGTACATAATGTGATGAAAAGATTATCTTCCATTTTATTGTTTCTCAAATCCATTCAGAAACAAAAGCGGAACTTCCCATCTTGAAATCCCGGATGACGAAGATGCCACAATTGGAATTATTTTGAGTTGAAATTAAAGCCATGTGAGCGAAACCACAAGAACTATCAAATGTCAACGCTCTCGATATTTTTCATCAAAATAGAAGGAAAATGCCTGCTTCCAGGCTAACTATTTACACATTGAAGTGACGTGATAGAGTTACAAGAAGTAAAAATGGATCCCAAATCACGTGGGGATACGAGGCTCCAGCAAATGTTTCAACAGGCTGTGAAAGAAAATGACGTAGGCCAACTAAAATTCATGATCAAGCATGTCCCACAAAGCTATGTTAACCAAGAATGTCCGGTGGATGGTTTGACCCCACTTTTACGAGCTTGTAAAAATGGTTGTCTTCAAATGGTGAGAATACTGGCCGAACACGGAGGTGTTATCAACAAAGGAGACACAAAGGGTAACACGTGTTTGCATTATGCATCAGTGAATAATGATACAGAAATGGTCCAACTTCTATTAGATTGCTGCGCGAAAACATTTGTACGAAACTCTGAAGGAGATTTGCCTATCGATTTGACGGATGAAGCAGCAGCATCAGATCTTATATCCGAAAGAATGATGAAAGAGGGACCAACAGAATATCTGGTTTCTTGTCAGCGGTTGAACAAATCTGGCGAAATGTGCAAAAGGTCACCTTTTGTAGGTAACAGCGACCAACATGATGTCAAAGGTCAATCAAGGAGAGCTTCAATGCCAAATGGGGGTATCACGTGCAAATACGAAAGAAAAACTAGGAAGATTTCAGTGGATTAAAGTTGTTTATCTCCTCTGAGTTTCACAACATACAATTAGCTTGCGTGCAGACGCTGTCCGCAGGCTACACGTGGTTTGTCATTTTTAACCGGCCATGAATGTCTGAAGAGGGTTCAAGAGGGTTTAGCTGAAAACGTTTTGACCACGAAAGCTTTTGATTTCCAGTGAAAGAGGAATCATTTCCGTCAACTGTGTAAAAGGACCATTTTTGTAAATTTTACCAGCCAAGCCACAAACCCGTAAGCCGCTTGGCAAGTTAAGCTCGCCACTGGTTAAATGTTAAGTTTGCACATTTTAAAACAAATCTTTAAATTTTCATTAAAATTCACTTCGAGAAATCACGATATTTTTGCTAGGAGAAAGTCTGCAATGGACTGACAGACAATGATTTTCAGCTTGATTACAAGTTAGAAATGCTATGTATATAATTTTTGATTTCAAAATGATTGAACAATTGTCGTTATGTTACTGTCGGTGTTTAACCTTCAATTTGATGTTTATTAAACTGTTAGATTAATATTATTTCACCATTTTAAACATATTTAAGTAAGTATTAAAACGTTTTGAATTTGCAGTTAAAACAGAAATCTGCCAAATGCGTCTTTTTTAAAATCGTAAGGATCGTAAGAGTAAGGAAGATCGCCGAACGCCGACGCATCGTGTTACCGATTCAAGGTAAACATTTCTTTACAATTCGATAGTCCCTATTTCAAATTGCAAAAGTCGGTAAAATTGAACCCTTCCGATCAAGGAAAATTTTATGGAGACACTTGTTGCCAACCCGACTGTCTGCAACATCGCAGACACTCGATTCTATTGTTAAAGCCTCGTGGATGTAGCTACCCAGTCAATGTTTACAGCTGTCATGTTTACCGAAATAGATTATGGAATGGCTCCGTCACAGACTGATTCCGGTCTATGTAAACACTGTGTCTATGATCGTTGAGGGAAAATAGACGACAGGGTCGCGGTAACATCGGTGATGCTCTTGCAGGGCTTTCAACGAGGCTGTTGTTTAGCTCAACTTCCCATTCAAATAAAATAAAAAACTTTTAAAATGAAATGGATTTTACTTGAATTTTTAGAGCAAATTTAAGAAACACTCTCACATGCAGTAAGAAGTCCGCTCTCATATGCAGCAATACATTCTCAATTATATACATACAACAACCTCTAATTCAACATAAATGTTCAATCAAAATTAAAAAACCAATTTTAAATTATATCATCAATCAAATCGTCATTTCAATACGTTCAATACTCATATTCTTATTACCTTTTACGTGTTATAAGAACCTAAATACCCACATGTTTCAATAACAATACCAGTTTATATGACCGGGATCAGAGGAAAACCATTTCGTCTGTACCCACTGAGGTGGCAAGCGTAAAACTATTTTCCATTGTTTTTGCGTAAAATTGGGAGATTTATGATCAAATGTTGCGTACGTACGTGCCAAATGTTCGACTGCCACGGTTTTCTGCTTTTTGCGGTTAAATTTTTAACGTTGTATCAATCTTTAACATTTGATGTAAAATACAGTAAGGCCCGCATTTAAGAAATTAGTTTTTCAGATTGAGCCCTATTAGCTATTTAAAAATAAGTTTCTATTGTTATTTTGAGAAAAAGAGCCTAAAAGTTTCTTATAATTGGTTTCTTAATTGCGGGGACTTACTTTATTTCAAAGAATTTTAGTCAGTTATCTGGAAACAAATAAAAGTGACGTGTTACATTTCTGGAGTTCGGCAATGAGACAAAAAGGTTAATGAAAAATGAAAAATATATATACAATACAGTCTCTTCTTTCGTTCTTTCTTTCGTCATAAGCTCAAGAGAAAATCTGTTGGATCTTGCACCCTAAAAAAATTTAAAAATGAAAATGGAATTCATGAAAGTATTAAAACTCTCCAGCCTAGTGGCTGCTTAAATGAGTCAAAGTACTGAGGTAGGATATAAATATGAGGCAGGGCATACAATAATACGTGCTTCTACAGGCACTGGGACAGGCTTGTGGGGATATCTCACCCATGTAAACAGGTTCTAAGTGGTGAGTTGGAATGAGATTCTTCGAGTGGAGAAATACATAGTCCACAAGTCGACGATAGCGACTCGAAAATTGACTATAGATTACGGACTGCAGATTACGGAGTACTCACTTGAAATTGATGATTGATTCTGTGATCCATTCATAATGAACAGGCTGGATGCTCGCTTTTATGAATTGACCTGTGGAAGTGTATATAAAATTAATAAACCGGCATTAAACCAATTTTTCGATTTTGATTAAGCTCCCCCTCTTGAATAAGTCCCCCTCTTGACGGTGATTTATTTAAATAGCCCCCCCCCCCTATTTCGCAAAAGCAGATAATACTTTTTTTAGATAATCTCTGCATCTTTTTTAGATAATATTCATGCTTTTTTTTAGATAATACTCTAAGGGAAGCTGACTTTTGAATAAGCCCTCTCTCGAATAAGCCCCCCTATCAAAGGTCGAATTTTGAATAAGCCCCCACCCCCGCCCCAGGGCTTAATCGAATTATTACGGGATGTGGTAAAATATAAGGAAAGTACCTATTTAAAAACCGATCAAATTATATTTATATTTTTCAAGTGTTTGCTTGCAAGTGTTTTCTTACTTTTCGAATAATTTAAAGCAATATCTTTTTTTCATTTGAATTTCATTTCCAAGATACCATCAAACATAATTTTTAAACCCATTTTAGGCTCAATCGAAATGTCGCACTTGTGTGGAGTAAAATTCAATAAATATAAATTAAATTCATGACAAATCTATGTGAACTCAGTCGTTTGAAACCACCCACGTGTCAAGTTTGAGTCAAGACTATTTCGTCATTGATTAGGTGGCCAAATTTAATCAAACCTATAAAGTCAAGTTTAACGGGTTTGAATCGAAGACAAACTTTGGCCACGTTTGTAATAACGCTCAATATAAATTGAATTTGATTCGACACAAGTGCGACGTTTGAAGTAGCTAAACCTTAATCACAAGAACAAAGTCTAGTCATTACCTGCGTTCATTCATGTTTTAAATAAACTTATATATACTTACAATCAAAACCAGTAGCCAAAGTCTCTTGGTCGGTAATTAGTAGATAATTCTACAAATTAAAACAAGACAATAGAATTACTGAGACTGCGAGACTCTTGTGAATTTTCGGCTTCAAAACAATGACAAGAATGAGTCATCCATAGCCTGCATGTCGCTTCACTGGAAGATGAAGCTTCGCATGCAATAAAAAAAAGCATATAGTTGAGATAACAATTCCCGCAATGTCTATCAGATATATGACAAATACTATTCGTTCTTAAAATACGCACTTCGCAATAACTTTCTTAGAACGAAATGCATAACTGTTTTATGTCGTCATATATCTGAAGTTAATGACGTCATTATCTCGACTAGACGTTGTTTTTTATAAGAAACACTTTATCAGAAACTTCTACTAGTGAATGAAAAATCGCTAAGAAACTTTTGAATTTTTTAGTGAAGATTACATTATGCTTAATGATATTAATGGTCACCGGTGAAACCCACGAAAATTTAAGAATCTTCTTCCAGTGAATGAAAAATCGCTAAGAACTTTTTGCATTTGTTAGTGAAGATTACATAATGCTTAGTGATATTAATGGAGTGGACATGCTGTCAGATGATTAAGTCAGTGAACATTTTTTATCCTGTACAATATCCAGTACAATAAACAGTTTTTGTTGAAAAAAAATGAATTCATGGTAAAAAACAGAAGTTTTTTATATATATACAATTAAGAAACTTTTAAGAAACTTTTAGTACAAATCTTTAAGAAACTTTTAGTGGTGAAATTTGGTCAAAAATTAAGAAACTTTCACATGCAGCCTTAGCAAGGTTTCTAATAAAAACAAAGTGTATGATCAGACACCGATCCTCTTTCAAGTTACGAATACAATACATTTGAAATGTTCCTTCATGTGTGGATTCTTCAAAGTCTTCAAAGTCAACACACTATGAGAATGCTCTTCGGGTGAAGGAAAACTTTATTATTTTCATTCAAAAGAAAATACATTCCATCGTATCTAAAACGCATTCTTGTACACCGGGGCTTAGTGCTATCCAGGTACTGATGCTACTTACAGGAAATTGATGAATTAAAGTTACCTGAAGAGGTATCACGGGTGGTAATTCAAAAACAACTTCAGCTCCGCCTATTCTAAGAACATCAACCAATTGATCTACAAACGAAGATGCAGCAAATTAAAACTATTAACTGTCTCGAACTAAGTTAAAACTGTTAACTGTCTCGAACTAAAATTGTTGAAGAATGTAAAGTATATAATTTAACCCTAACCCTAACCACCGGGGCCTATTACGTGTCCCACACCAAGATATAGAAGTCAAAGGCTCAAAATTGCGTCTAAGCAAAAACTAGGTCTCTGCAGAATATAACATTTTTTCTCCGTTGAAACAGGCGATTGCCATATGAATGTCTATGAAACAACGTAACTTTTCTTTTGAAATAAAGTTTGTTTTTGACATACTATGTATTCTCTGAAAGACTACTAAAATAAAAGAACTTGACAATTGCATTGACACATGAGAGTATGGCATCTATTTTTTTTACTATTTTTGTTGTGCAAACGTTCGGGTTTTAAAATCAAAATAAAAAAGAACAAAGCCTAGACCTTCAACTGATTTCAAAAAGTCAAATTGTGTTAGAAGCTACTCCTTATAAGCATGACATATCAATTTTTACAACAAGCCCCTGTTTTAATGCAACAAATTTTGATGTTATTTGATATTAGTCTCAACAGCTACAGTTTGTTTAAGGACTAAAGCCAGACGCGTCTAGACGATCATAAATTCTTCTCGATATTTTGAAGCAAGATAAGCTCGTGGATGCCATGCTTCTTGCTCATGTCAAAGGAAATGTCATGCTTCTCGCTTGATCTCACTGATCAATTTAATTAAATTGATCTGTCATTTAAAAAAGGAATATATTCAGGGCGTCCCAAAAATCTTCAAAAAATTCAATCCTAGTTTCTTTGTAGAATACAAACACCAAATACATGAATTTAAAATAAGTATTCTATACGCAACAAGGAAGCAAAGCTTATCCAGCTTGGGCCATAAAATAAATTTAAAGATACAAAAGTAAAGTTTCTAATTACAAGACATACTGAGGTTTATTAATAGATCTGTAGTAAAATGTACAATACTGTTATTGGAATTTGCGAGATTAGTAAATTAATATTAGTTATTCGATATATGATTAGTATGTGGAGATAATTTTATCTGAAATGAACAAGTTATATACTTATACCATGTTAATCAATTCAGATTATAACTTAGAGTTTGGTGCAGTTCCCTTGAAATCTCACTCAGTTGAGACTGAGTTGAGGCAGTTAAAATCTGTGTGAGGACTAAAACCAGACGATCGTCAAATCGTCAATCATTGTCGATAATTCGACGCAAGAAGAACAAAGGCGAATTTTGTAACAATAGTGAAATTGAAATAGAAATATAACTAAGTTAAGTTCAGTGCTTCTTTTAAATTTTCAAAAAAACAGGGAACACGTTTTTTGAGACACCCTTTATACAGAAGTATGTGCATGTCAAAATGTTGGTAGCATCAAGAATTCTCTTCTTGTTTTTTTCGGCAAAAATTATAGCAAAACAATGAATAATTTAAGAATTAAGCTATCTTCTTGAGGCCCCATGCGGCATCTCTGAGTTTAGTCTGTTTCCTTATCTTGGCAATTGTATTTACTGAAAGTTATTTTTACTTATATAGTATATGCTGGTTTTCATAAGTGAGAATATTCAAAAGCAGATATCATTTTTAAAAGGTTTGGCTTTATTCATGTCTCTTATATTTATGATGGCACATTTACTTGGCTATTATGCCTAGTATGCCTTTTTTCTATTCTAAAACTTAACCTAATATAACTTTCCAGTCAAAGGATTCAAAACCACAGACCAGCATTTCATTAACAAAGTGTTAATAGCCACAGTAGTAATTATAAGTAATACGAATATATATATGATTAGTTTTACCTTTTGTAAGTGGGCTGGACTTGAAATCACCAACAAGAGTCAAAGTCAAATCTTTGAACAGTGCTGGTTCCTAAAATTAATGAAAACATAATAATGATATTGTATCGTATCAAACATTTGACAAGAAAAAAAAGACAAAGAACATCAAATCAGACATTTACAACACTATGGTCGAGAAAGGCAGCGGCTTTGATCAATAGGAAATTTTAGCAAGAAGACACGAGATTCGAACCCAAGATTCAGATGACAAGATTCAAACTCAAGGGACCTAAACATGACACTGGAGACGTTGTGGAAGTGCAAACAGCAAAAGAAATAGGGAGCGATGTTATAGAGGAAGTGCATGATTATATATATCTAGGACAAAAATAAAAACAAAGAAATCGACAGAAGAATAAAATGCTTTGGACAGTATGCCTAAAAAAAGAAAAATGAGGAATTCGGTCAGTTTACCAGTAAAGACATATGCTGCAGAGACTTGATGGCTAATGAAAAGAAAATTAAAAAAAGTTAGCAGTAGTACAGAGAAGCATGGAAAAGATTTTACTGAGGATTACAGGAAGAGATAAATGGCAAAATGAAGTAGTTCGCGAAAAAAACGGAGTGAAAGATGTACTGACCAAATTAAAAGAGCTGAAATGGACTTGGGCAGGGAAAGTTGCCAGAGTGCAAGACAAAAAATAGACAAAACGGGTAAGGCAGAGGACACCAGAAAGAGGAAAGAGAATAAAGGGTAAACCAAAGAAGAGATGGAGTTACATGGATGAGAGAGGCAAAAGATCGAGGACAATGGAAGAGATTGTGGAGGCCATCTGCCTGCAGTGGCACGAACGGCTGGTTAGATAGATAGATAGATTTGCGGCTTTGAAACCACCTGAATTATTTTCAGATATTAATATCTCGATCATTAAAAAAGCAGGAAACAAACCTTTTTCTCTTTCGAAATTCGAGCCAACTTGGGAACCAAATCTTGATTCGAAGATGGGTCAGCCTTAACTTCAAATGAGTTCTAAAAATAATCATTATATTTAAATACCCCTATTTACATTACCATCAAGAATTATTTACGTTAGCAAATTGCTATTTGAAGTTTGCATTAAGTACAGAGGTTTTCAGAAGCTTTTAATAAAATTTAGCAACATTTTTCCTTTTTAATTTAGGAAGTATTTGCAAGCATCGCAGCTTTGTTTTTTAACCTTGGGGCGATAACGGCAACAAAAAATAGCGTTTCGACTTGACTCTCTTTAGCAGAGAAGTACCAAATAAAGTTACATTTTTGACATATTCAGTAACGATGACATCACAAGTTAAAGTAAATAGACATAAGCTGGTAAACGTTGTAAACGAATTGCATGACGAGAATTAGGACGTTTCGATCGGCATCAGCAAATAGCAAAAGACAACGATGGCCTCTAAATACTAGCGGTAACAATAGAGTAACAAAATGCTGTTTCACATAGAAAAAAACGAGAAAAACAACTCAAATATGGAGAGAATGAATTTTAGAAAAACCAAAAGAAATGAATTTTCAGTAACTTAAAAATGGTCTCTTAAAAACCAGTTTCACATGACAACTAAAAGTAAGAGCCCGCCAATAGGAAACTAGTTTTGGCAAAAATTTACAAATTAGTTTTGAAAATTTAATAAAAGAGTTAAATTTTTTAAATGATGGAAATCATTTTAGATAATAGAAGGGTATTGCTATGACTTTTCTATCCCATTATTGGCAGTATACATCAGTCCAATTCTGTCCAATTCTGTCTAACTTGCGAGGTATTAAAGAAACCAGACAAGCTGATTTTCAAAAACCAATTTCTTATTGGCGGGTTCTTGCTTGTGTATCCACTCAAATGATTCTGGCTACACTCTTAAATGGTTGTGCTGTAGGATTTTCTGAATCACGGTGGTGTCAGTCCGTGAAAATAGTACAGACAACGTGCTTTAATTTTAAAAACACTTCTGAACAATGATTCCAAAAAGAATCTTGAAAATCCGTTCTCCATGACTAAATTTTTTGAAAACTAAATTTGCTGTTTCATTTTGGTAAAAATGCTGAAAAAAGAGAAAGCACTTCATAGTGGCTGCATCCATAAATAAGAGCTTAATTTTCAGTTTTCGGATTTCTTTCTGAGCGTGTTTCCAAGCACTATTAAATTCATTTGGAAAAACGCTATGGTTTGGGAGATCCAAAGACGCAGTTTAGACTAAAATCTAGAGCTCTCGTTTGGGGTTGGAGGCAAATTTGAACTTTCGGAATTAATATCTCGATTCTCGACGTACAAATAATATCAAAATAGATATCAATTTTTAAGTTGACTACCTATTTTATAAAACGAACGAACAAACCTCCGGAACAGCTCGGCCAGCTTTGAGGCAAGCAAATACCCCTGAAAAAATTACGATTTCATCACAACATGCAACGTAAATACCAACCGTAAACATTAATAACAAACTTTAGGCTCGCTCTTCCAACAAGGTAGACACAAAACTACGGTAAACACACAGAGATATTATAAACAAGACATCATAAAGAGTAAAGAACTTTGGTATGACGTCAGTTTTCTTACATTTGAAGCTCACAATCCAAGACCCACTTATTAGAGCCATTAGGTATTTGTAAGTATATGCAGAGCGGTCAATCATCAAATTTTCGTCTAGGAACAAAAACAAATACAATTTCAATTTCAATAAAAAGAGAATCAAACAAAAATATCATATAAATAACAGCATCACATAAATAACTTTTCATACAGATTTTTAGCGATGCTTCCTTTGAGAAAAATATCAGAACAAAAAAATTCAAAAAATTCAAAAGAAGTGAGATTAGAAATAGCACACAAAACATGGTAAGTTCAGACCCTTTACTACTAAACTGCCAGCCACTGGTGATATTACATATCCAACAATTCGCCAAATAAGGTTCATCTCGATTCCATGTCAACAAACAATTCCGTTAATCGCAGCATCGTTTCAGAAAAACGAAAGAAGGTTAGGCAATTTAATCATTCAGTTCGATCGATACGATAAAACATCGTCGCGAGTGACCATTTTAGGATCTTAATGTTTGCCAGTCTATCATGGCATGAAAAGGCACCAATGGTCACAGGAATTTTTTCAAAAAATGATCTTGCAGGAAATTTTTATAGAATATTGTCGAAAGGTACGTTGTTTATTATGTTAAATTTGCTGGCTAAATGTTTTTGGTCACAAGCACCAAGTAAATATTTCTAGCCATGCTGAGTCTACTTTACTACGTTTGTCGGCAAACACTTCACTACATCGCCTGCAGATTCCCCTAAAAATCAACGGTTAAACGTACCAGTACCCATGACCAAATGCGTAGTGCCAGGTAGGTATGAGGTAGAAAATGTGCAACTCATCTTTTCAGCAAGGTATTTGCAATAGGACTACAAAAGAACAAATTAAGTCAAAACAAAGTCGGCAAGACAAGCAGAAACGAAAATTTCCTGTCTAGTTAAACGAAAATGTCCAGTTAACAAGGTTCTCTAAATGTCAGTTAAGTAAATGTGTGCATGTTGTAGTGACAAACTGTAATTTATGAGAGTACAGCTAAATTCTGTTAAAACACACCAGTGTTGAACACATCAAAGTAAATTTTCATTAATTCAATTTAGGCAGAAACTTACCATCTCTTTTCTGCTAAGTCTTGAAGGTATTATGATTTTAGGCATTTCTGTTGAGCCCCTGTTATCATGATTTGAATTTTGAAGAGCAGTCAAATTTGGGGTTTTTCTTTCGACTAATTGATTCTTTGAAGGCTTAATAATTGGAGTCTTGATAACTTCTCGTTCCGTAGTCATCGTTTCACATGTTACACCAACAGTTTTGCGCTGGGGTGTGCTGTGGCTATTTTTCCAACTGTCCTCACTACTTTTAACATTTTCTTTGCCATTCATTTTGGAATTTTCTGGGAAATCTTTAAAGATAGTTGGTTTCTTGCTTTTGTTGCCAGAGTCATAACAATTTTCAACACCACTTTCACATACTTTGCCACTGGCAGAATGATTTGCACTCCTCGCGATGTGAGTAATTTCCGCAGCTGCAGAGCGATGTCCAGTGCTTGAACGCTGTTGAATTTCCTCGGATCTTCTAACATTTTTGCCGGCTTTACCCATTTGAGAATATTTGTCAGTGTCATCATTGCGCAGCAGTTGCCTCATCTGATTCAACGCAGCTTCAATTTCAGGTGAAGATTTTCTTTTTCTTTTGATTCGTGGAGGTGGTGTCGGCGAAGGTGGACTGCAATCATCTCCTTCGTCTTAAAAAAATAGTTAATATTATATTCTGAATAAATTAAATATACTGTATTAGGCAAGTCAAAAAATGCACGTGTAATCTCATTTTACTGTATCTCCAACGAGTAGATTATTTTATTGGTAAATTGCGGGAATACCACACAGCTTCTAATTGATTAGAGTTTTATCACAAAAGCATCTGAAGGTGAGAACAATTTTGTGCCTAAAATTTAATTTTCCCTTGACAATAACACGAAGTTGCACGTGCACTCAATTATTGCAAGACTGAAAAGTCTACGCTAATTTTATGAAATCTTGCAAACGAGACTGCAACAAAATCGGGTGTATCTAAGAACTTTTAATGAGCCTCATCGGCTGTTTTTTTTTTCTCAAAATTATAGAGCGCCAAAAAACTTGTTTTTATTTACTCACGGGGTGTCCCAAAAATGGTGAGACGTTTGCCGATTTATTAAACCAAGAATAGCCATGCGAATTACTATAAATGAGAAATACCATCCAATTTCAATATTCCTGTTTAGATTCCTGTAGCTTGGATGAACAATTTTCTTTGAAATGCTGCAGAAATGTTCTCAGAAACAGCTGGAAAATCCGAAAGAAAACGGTCCCCATTTTAGCTTTACAAACAAATGCTTTTAATGCATTTGAAAAGAATTGATACGAAAAGGTGTTGGACATATTGTTTGAAAAAAGATTAGTTAATGTTATTTGTGTTTAATTTGATAATAATGGGGAGGTTTAGATTCGGAACGAGTTCAAGTGACGATTTCAATTAACAGTTAAATTTACGCTGCAGCTTTGAAAAGCACAACGTTCTGATATCCCATGGGAACACCATGCTTCACAAGGTTAGTCTTCAAATTTCAATTCAATTGTTTCCCATGTTGTATTCGTACTCGCACTTGTACTTGTTCTGGATCTAAACCTCCCTAATATGTGCACTTGTTATACAGGGTGAGCCAAAAAACGTTCAAGCGTTTGATGAGCTATAAAATAAACATTATGTGGCGGATATGCAAAGTTAAGGCACTAGCTACGTTATCGATAAAATATTAATCGACACAGTTTTTTACGATAAAATTGGTTTCCTTTTGTCGCTGAAGACTTACGCTGAATTAACTACGAAATAATTTGGCTTCAAATCCACGAGTAGAAAAATACTAGTTCAACCTTTAATTCCCAGTGCTGTTTTGTGACATAGTACACGGAGCACTAGCTGTCTTGTTAATCCGTATAAAATAAAAACGGTGATTTCACATTCTAACGTATGCCAGTTTGACCAATCATCATCGCGCAGTCCTATTATATTTCAAAATAACACCTCAAACTGAAACCAAAATATTACGTAATCCGGATTAACGAAGAGCAGAACAGCAAGTGTTCCGTGTACCATGCCGTGTACTTTGTCACGAAACATGAAACAGCAAAGGAAAGAAAACCAATTCATACAAGATAGCCCTTGGTTGATTTGTATATTAACCTTTACCAAAGGCATGAATTGGCCAGCATCCCTCGTTTTTCTCAGTAGCCTAGTATTGATAAAACAATTTGAGTATTTGGTGATCGAAAATAAAATGTTTTCCACTGCGCAACAGTTTCTTCAAGGCAGCTTTCATTTGATAATCAATCAGAACAATCTACAACAAGTGTAATTTAAAGCATCTTCAAATCAAATTTACACACCATTTTGAGCATTGCTGGAATAACTAACTTTTGCCTCGATTTTATTTGCGCCAACATCGTTTGCTTCTTCTTCTTCTTCTTCTTCCCGGACAGTATTCGATTCAACGTTAAGTTTGACAAACTCGTGTCGATCAAGATCACGGTCGTCATCAAGGCTTGCCTGGTCGGTCACTTTAGATGTTTCTCTTGTCACTTCCTTTAACAAACTTTTAAAATTCGGCACAGTTTCGTTTTTGGACGAATCATGTCTTGTCTTTTCTTCGCACTCTTCTGGTGCAGTACTAAACATGTTAATCAATGAATCGTTTTCGCCTTCGCCATCGTTTTCGCCTTCGTCTACACCTTCTTTTCTGTTTTCCTCTCCGTTTTCGCTTTCGTTTTCGTTCTGTTCATCGTAACTAGTGGCAAACAAGTCTTCTTCGTCATCGTCGATGCAATTTGAAAACATTGTGTCCTGTTTTGCCGTTATTTCCACGTGTGGATGATTTCCCGTACCTATGGCGTCTTTTAAAGCATTTTCACCAGTTCGTAAAACAACGTCGTCTCGTTTGTCCAGAAAAGTGCTATTGTATTTTCTGTCTCCTAAAAATGAATATATAAACATGTAAAATAGCGCATTTTGATAAGCAAGTTGACAGTGTATAACCATGTCAGTGAGCTTTCTGTTGCCCATGCAAAGCGGTCGAAAACTAAGTTTCATTCAGACAATAAGTCAAGTACAAGTGAAAAAAGAATGGTATGGAATAATTGGTGCGGTAAGAATTAACTTATAATAACATGAGTTGAAATAAATTTTTGGCCAAAATTCGCTTTGCCATTCCCATGTAAAAATAAATCGCATTTTATAAAATTGGAGCGAGGTAAAAAAGCAACCCGTGTTGAAAACAGATTTGTGCACACGTCGTGTGGTAATAACGGGTGTCTCCAAAAACATAGATGCTCGTTTGTAAACCTACGTTGGATGAACTTTAATTTTAATACTTCTGTTCTTGTTTGAATGTAACATAATAGGCTTCAACTCGAAATTTAATACCTATTTGCAAAAATCTACTCGATGATTGCCAAGGTACACCCAATGAAAGCCAAAATCTATGGTTTCGCAAAAACAAGGTTTGATTTTGTAAACATCGTTAAAATCATGTGTAAATTTTATGCTAAAGTTTCAGCTTATTAACGTTTTAAATCAATGATCGTAAAGAAAAGCAGATATATTTATAAATTTATTTTTTTAAATGTCAAAATTCATGTCTAAAAGTATACTTCTTGACCGAGGTTAATGCGAGCTAATTACACTTATTCTCCTCAGTGATATTGATTCCCAGCTCTTATATTTGTCAAAATGATATTATTGCTAATAAATGAAGTGTTTAGTTTATATAAAAATCTATTTTGAGGCTCCTCGAGTAAACAGTTAAGTACATCAAAAATATCATCCTTGGTTTCGAATAAACCTTGAACTTTGGTTCTTAATGTGTATACCGTATTTCTTCGATTAAGCCCCCCTCCCCTCTAATTAGTGCACCAGATGAAATCAAGATTTTAAATGAGAACCCCCATGGGAATCTGGCTGGTGATTTGCTGTATATCTTCTCTTGGGGACTTGGTGTAGGAAGTGGCTGTAGTTACGTTGTTACAAAGGACCGTTATTGCGGATGATGTTGCTCTCAATCCTATTTCTTTTATTTCATCGTTTATTCTTACCGCACTATTTCACAAAAAAGAATTTTTTTTTAAATAAGCACCCTCTTCGCATAAATGCCCTCTCGATTAAGCGCTCCATAAGAGGTACCTGCATAAATAAAAAAACAGAAGATCGCATGAGTGCGGGTTGGGATTTGAAAGAATAGATTTCACACTCTGAATGCACTCAATCAAAAAAATTTTTAGAAAATTTCTCCTGTTATGTGTAAAAACAATCCTCTGAATAAGGCCATTCTGCAGTAAACTTGCTCGCGTTTAAGATTCAACATTTTTCCAAACGTTTGTCCGAAAGTTTTATTGTCCGAAACTTCTCAATTTTAATGTATGGTACGTTTGTATGCTATTATAAAATCGCCTATAGCAGTTTAATAGAGCTTCTATATATAAATGTAACAAAAGCTCATCCATAGCAGCTTTGCAAGCGTGTAAAAAAGATTTGAGGCAGCCGGTAGAAGAGCAAGCAATGTCTTAGTTTTGGCACAAAATATTTTTGTAAGAAAAATGATAACGACTATACCTGGTAACATTTCAACCTTTCCAAAGTTGTTCACTTGTTTTTCAAAAGACAAAATTTGGACCTCCTCTTCATCATCTTCAATGCATATACTTCCTTCGTTGGTGGCGTGCCCTGTGGCGCTTTTCCTAACCGAACCAGCAGCTTCTACTTCTCTTGAAATTTCGATTTCATCCAAGTCCCTTCTTTCTGTTTGTAGCGTATCAAGTAATGATATACTCTGACTGTCTGATGGCATTGTCTTACTCTTGATTATCTTAAAAGAAATTCCCTGCTGGGAGTCTGGTATACAATTTTCAATCTTGGTTACATCGATAATATTTTCATTTTGCGATTCTTCAAATATGTCTGAAAGATTCTCATTTTCATGTAATGGTTTCTTCTCGTTAGAACTTCCGCGAAGAATCTGAGAGTTAATATCCCCAAAAGAAGACATTAAGATACTTGAATACATCTGCGAGCCAGCTTTAGAAGTTTGAGAAATCCTCGGCGAACCGTCTTTTGCAGTTTGATGATCAGAATCCTGCGTCATATTTGTGCTGTTTGCTTTATCTTTCAAGGCAACGGATATAGGTTCGTCGGTTTTTGGTTTTTTAGCTGGAATTTCGTTAGTATTGCCAAGTGCGTTTTGTTTCGCCTTACGCTTAGACCTAATTCGACCTGACTGTATCCTTGAAATGCTAGATTCCACCACACTGCAATAATCTTGCGGTTCCATTTCCATAAAACTATTTTCGAGTTCTGCATCTTCTTGTGAATTCTTCAGAAGTAAGTCTTCGGAAAAAGCTTTGGTTGACTCAACCTCCTGTTTCTTGTCCAAATCCAAATTGTCGTCTGGCCGATCACTTTTTGTGATTGAGTCAGCAATGACATTTGCTTCATCCCTCAGTACTCCTTTGATTTCAGTTGGTGCAATGGTGTCTCGTCCGACGTCTGTTGCCGGATCAATGAATTTTTCCCTTGCGTTTATATAAGTGAATTTAGATGCCGTTGAACGATTTACTGACGATGTTTCGTCTTCTAATTCTGTACCTGACAGGGGTGTTGGTGATATTAATTCTTGACTTTTGAATGAGAGAGCATCAGTTTTAGAATTATTAAAATCTTTTGTCGTTTTCTCGGATTTCTCATTCAAAATATCATCTCGATCGTCAATGACATTGCAGATCTCCTTTTCGCTACAATGTAGCGAGCAAGAAAGATTATTATCCATTTCACTGCTATTTCTATATTCTGCGTCTTCGTCAATGATTTCCAATTTATCCTCCAAACTCTTGTCAAGTTCCTCTGTCTCAATGTGATTGACGTTTTTATTTGTCTTGTGAACATTCTTTAATCTGTCACGCAAAGACGTTTTTCGCTTTTCGAGTGTTTCTTTAATTTTCTTATCACCGTTTATCACTGAGCTTGAACTTAAATCGGGTCTGCTACTTTTTTGCCGTGAGCTTCTGCTCAAAGCAATGGTGGGTTGTTCTTCTGCTGCACAGAAAAGTTCCTGGCTTGCATTTCTTTCATCTGTTCTTTCATCTTTGGAAAAATTTTCAGAGTTTTCTAACAGCCGTTTAGACCTTCTTGTTGCATGCTGAGTAGTAGATTTGTCCATCTTGTTTTCAACCCTCGAATTGCTCCCACAAACGGCTAAATCAACCAAAGTTCCCGCGTCATTTTCGTACATAAACTCAGGCCAAATAGGGATGAATCTGAATCGTGATATTTCAATTCCAAATTCTTCTTTCCTTCTTTCATCGTTTCCACTTTCTTCATCAGAGCCTCCATCCTTCTTATCAGCACTCTTGCCAGCAATTAAACCAGTCGCTTGAAAATTCAAAAAATCTTTGCTTCCTTTTAGAGTGTCTAACAGCATCGTCGACCCTTGTTTCGCTGCAACATCATGTATGTTTTGTTTTACCATGTCAAAAATGTCAATAGAAGTTATATCACCTTCTCGACACGTGACGCAACGGAAATTCTTATCATTCTCAAAAACGATTTCATTTACCATGGTCATCGTCTCTTCATCCTTGGTACAAAGGTTCAAGTTCCTTTTATTTTTGTCTTCAACGCAATCTGTTTGACAATATTTTGATGACATTTCGGCAATAGTAGCTACATTTTCCTTGGTCGGCTTAATTTGACAAAATGCGTCTCGTTTCTGCCTTCTCGAATCTGTTTCTGAGATCTTGAAGCTTCTTTCATTCGAGCAATTCCTTTTCAAGCTTTTTAAATTGTTGAATTGTTCCACATTCTCTTGAACCAAAATGCTCACAGATTCTTGAGTAGAATGTTCTTGTGTGACACTCATTACTTCTTCCTGTTCGGAAACTTCAATTGGACTTGATACAAAATTTGATTTATCGTTAATCTTGTCCGCAGAGCTGCAAACGCGAGAAAGTGCTGTCTTGTCTTGACGTCTTAAACGCATTTTGTCTGCTCTCGTTAACCTATCATTATTACCTTCATAGTAGGTGCCTTGCGAAAAAAAATCATAATCGCCTGAGTGTGGTGCTATGTCATTGATGTTTAAGCCCACTTTGTTGTCATTGCAGGAAATGGTGGCCCCTATATCCATCTCAATGATGGGACAGTCTGAAACCGGTTTGCTTATTTCTTCATTGCAATTCTCCTTCGAATGTTCATTACCATCTGCCAAGCCACTATTTTTGCAAACATCTGCTCCTTCAACTACAGTTCTATTTTCTTTTGCAACAAACTTGACACCAATGACTCGTTCTAAATTTTCCTCGCTCTTACTACAATAAACTGTAGTGCTTTTTGACTGCTCACTGCTATCTTGAATGACACTTCCATTCATTTCAACAATTATTGGATTCTCTACATCTTTCTCTTTTTCTTCTTCATCAATTCTACCCTCACATTTTTTCTCAGCGTCATTTGCATCTTCAAAAGAACCGTTGCTTCTTGATAAAAAATGAATTTCAGATTCTGGTTGTAAGTCTTTGGTTGTTTCTGTCGTCTCCGTTTCGGATAACAGATTTGCAGAAAGCCCGTCCGTGCATGGTTTCTCAAGACTCAACAGTTTTTCTTTCACAATTAAAACATCTTTTTGTGGTTCCGCTCGTTCAGTGATATTAAAATTAGCATCAAAAACCTCATCCAGACTTTCTGCATCTCTCACATCACCAGCTTTCAGCTCATCGTTCCCCACAGCACGACCTTCCTGCACACAAACATAAGTTTTACAGTTCACATTCAGCTTGTCAGCATGTTGCATATATTCCATTGGGTCAATAACATTCAAAGATGCGTTAGGAGATGTCATACTAGGTGGAACAATCTCACTTTCGTGGCTTCCTTTACTATAAATATCCTGGCCACTTGCGCGCAATTTCTCCCTCTGTTGAATGGTGTTCTTTTTTAAAATCACAAAACTCTGCTCAATGTTATTCTCAGAATAGGTGACACCAACCTCAGGCGAAATCATGCAGTCAAAACCAACTTTACCAGCATCATCTTTATCAATAATATCCTGAACCTCATTGCCACATTTGATCTTCTTATCTAAACACTCCACACTGTTATCTATCTTTTTTCCTGCATCCTTGTCATTCTTATCCCCTTTTATTTCAAACGTGCTAACAATACTCTCAGTGCTGTCACTTTCAATAACCTGACTTCCATTCTTGTTTTCCTTTGAACTTTCCCAAGCTTCCTGAAGTAAACTCTTGGTTTTAACTGTTACTCTTTTTTTGTTCCCTCTCGTTTGACGTTTTTCGATAATTTCACCATCACAAAGTTTGCTCAAATTCTTTGATCCACGCGCATTTCTTTGCTTGGCTTCATTGTTTTTCTTCATACAGCCCAAACTAAGATTTTCCATGATCGTTGCATCACATTTTACAACACTGGTTGCATCGTTTTTCTCCTTCCGTTTCTCGGAAGCCGTTTTAGATCGTTTAGCTCTTGTCTTAATTCGTTCACATAGGTCAGGACTATCGTCTTCAACAAAATCAAACTCATTTGGGCTCCCTGCGTGGATAATACCTTTCATGCAACTACTTTCTGAAAACGGTGACACCTTTTTTGAGACTTCTTGCCTTGGTCTTTTTAAACTGTTTTGTAATTCAATATAATTCGAGTCTGTTTGAATTTGGATTAACGGAGTCTCTGCTACAATAAACTTTGTGGCAGTAACTTTCTCATTGTCATTGCAAATATTCTCGCTGTTCTTCAAATTTTCCTCACTTTCAGTTACATGAACGTAATCATTCCCTATGTGTGACAAAGTGGCTTCTGCTATAGCACATCCGTCAGAATATCTAAAATGATATAATATATGAAAAACGTTGCTATTATGATGGCCTTGTGGGCGACTTGGCTAACTTTGCCCCCAAAACAGGTAGTTTTCTTCATAAATCTTATGGACCCTCTCAAAAAGAACAGTTTTTTGACTAATTATAATAATTGTCCCAAAACTGTGTTCTTCTACAAAAATTCTAGCTTTTTATCAAATTTTGCGCATTGTCAACAACATCACAACAGCTGCCTACCCTTGGAAATAAACCCCAGTCCAGCAGCCCATAACGGATACAAAGCAACAAGAGCTGATTTTGTAACAATAATAAAATCGACACGCCAATTTCAAAGCAATTAGGCATCAAAGAGAAAGCGAATTCTCTCAAACAGAAAATCAAAACAAATCAAACCATGTTTGATTTTCTGCTTGACTTCGCTGTCTTTAATGGCTGATTGCTTCGAAATTGGGGGTGTCGATTTCACTATTGTTACAAAATTTGCTCTTGTTTACAAAACCAAAATAATCTGCTTTACCATCAACGTTTTAGAGTATTCTTGCACTGAATTCATTATTAATATTACTTTTTAGTTAGGTATCAGTTAGGTATTTTGATTCACAAGCCACAAGAAGCCTCAAAGAAATTGTTTTTATTGTTCTGTTTACCAAAAACGAAAATTAAAACACTACAGGCCAAAACATCTAAAATTGTAAATGAACATGATTTGCCCATTCAACCTAAACATTCTTCCGACCAGGTTGTTAGATATTCAAATTATTGTCTGATTTTTAAAAAATAAAGTCACGCAAATTGGTTGGAGCTAATATAAAAAAATGAAAAAATACAATGAAACATTACATTGATTGCTGCTTCGTTTTTGCGTTGGTCGTCTCTTGATTACTTGATTGCCTTTTTTTGTTATCTACCTCAGGTGCAGCTCTCACATTCCTTGCTGACTTTCTCGTTTTACGACCCAATTTTGAAGATTGAAGAGTTTCCACCAAATGTGAATCTACATCCTCAGTATAATCACTGATTTTGGTTTGTGCCCATTTCAGTTTCCTCGATTTTCGTGTGTTCCCCATCTTAGATGTCTTGTTGCATACTTCGGATATTTCTTTGTCGTGATTTGCAGCACTGATTGTAAAAATCGAGATTATACAAGAACAAGATCATAAAGAAAACCAAAACGGTTTATTTTTGAATTTTTTCAAAGAAAATAACGCATTGACAAAAAACGTGAAAATAAATCGATAGATGTATAGATGTATAAACCGATAGATGTATAAATCGATAGATGTATAGATGTATATCATATATATATATATCTTTTAAAATAAATGAGCGTTGAACGGGTTTTAAAATAGATTTATAAACAAAGGTAAATTCTAAATTCTGCAAGTGGTAGCCATGTAGTTTAATACCCAAATATTTTAATCCATTAAATTTAATTAAGTCTTTAAATATAAAATTTATAAAAGTAAATATAAATCTATCAAATAAAATGTTTGATGATGTACAATACAATACTTTATAATGAGAAAACAGCTTTCGACTGTATAAATATATATGTTATATATTTTGACTGTAAATATATTGTATTGAACAAAAGCTATGAAAATTAGATAACGAGATAAACCCGAAACCTCGCGAAAAATTCTAGACTATGCTCAAAGTGCAATTTTTTATTACTCTATTTGTTTGTTTTTATATGAATAATAGATACCTTGCTCTGACAACATTCTGTAGCTGCACTAAATTTTCGAAATCCTTCAAAAGAAAAACAAGCACAAATAAACGTAAACTTCCCGTTATAAAATGAATTTATTTGCTCTTCTTGCAAATCTTCAATAAAACAAATTATTTAAAATGTTAGTGAATTCTCACAATAAATAATCAAACCAATATCCTTGTTAAATATTCTGCTAAATATGCTACCAAAAATGCCTAGGGGGGTAACTCTCATATATAGGTTAACTGGAATGTGCCGCCCCATGTGGGTGGGGTTTTAATTGTGAAATTTATAATTCATGTGAGACTTTCTGACTGGACAATTTATGTGAGACTTCCTGATTGGACAATTTATAATTCACGTGAGACTTTCTGACTGGACAATGTATAATTCATGATCTTCAAAACTTTAAACATTTAGCCTGTCACTGTCATGAATGAAACACAGAAAGTAATTTGAAACATTTAAAGATGTCCTAATACATGATCAGGGATGAATATTGAACCGAAGAATCGTTTATAGCTTGGTGGCTGATCAGGTAGGATTTGGATTGGTCGGGTAAGACGTGTAGTTGACATTCTCCATTCTTCCACTTTTGTTGTATGTTGTTCCGCGGATTTTCAGTTCCAAAACAGAAGCATGATTTTCGCCATTTTTGGACAAAAAAAAAGTTTGAAACAGGTAAAGTCACCCAACAATATTGATGAAGTGACGCCCCTGCCTTTTTGACAAGCTTTCTGAAATCCCTGGATTAGAGTTGGTTGACTTTTCTACCAACAACTTCATCTTTGGTAATCCACCATGCAATTGTGTTGCGAATAAGTTAGGCTACCGTTTCTTTCATTTTGTTAACCAAAAGATTAGATTAAACTTACCAAAAGCAGCACCCCCTTTTGTTTTGTGTGTATTGCTATTATTACTATTATTAATGTAATTTTTTCTTTTTCTCCTCATCCAATTGTATATGTTGAATTGTCAGTGTCATATACAATGGGACTAGTTTGCGCTTTTCCACGGCACATGGCACCATTAGATGAATTATTTTTTTCGTTGCTGATATAAAAAAGTATTAAAAAATTGTGACTTTTGCAAATAATTAAATTGGTGATAACTTATTCCAATTGCGAGGAATAAACATTGTCGATGTCGAAATAACTTACAGATTAATGTTTGATTTTGCGAAATCATAATTTAAGCTATCATCAATTTAGACATTCACAAACGTCACAACTTTTTTGACTCCCTGCTTGTATAATTATTCTATTATATTAAACTACAATTTGAGAAACATTGACATTGCAGTTTTTTTTTAAAGAATAATGAATAAAATAGAAGTCTGCTCAAATACCTGACTCGGAGTTTCCTCACAAACTTGATTCTTATTTTTTTCCTTTGGAGTAATTGTTTGTGTCCCTAAAACAATGGATACAATATATAATTGCTAAAAATTTTAGTTGAATTCAATTTTCGTAAAGTTTGACAACTAAAATTAGCATTTTTGATAAATAAAATTTAAAACATTTAAAAAAAATATTTTTGTTTTCCCAACTCACAAACTCCTGAACTGATTATTTTCAAGACAATGTTGCTCAAAATTTGTTATATAACATATAAATATATTTGTATAATAATTGATATATATAAAGCATCCAGATGTTTTTCCCTCACAAGGCCAGCTTACTGGAACAAAAATGTTCCACCCCGTTTGCTGGGTTATATATCACATTCTGTTTACTACAAGGCTGTAAAAGTAATGCAAAAATTAGGCTTTTAGACTTAGAAATATCATTAAACGTTCTGAAATGATATTATGGCACCAAAATAACAAAAATAAACACATTACTTTCATTTTCGTTATTTGGGTGCCTTAGAATAGAATCGTTGCAAAAAGTTGAGTGATGTCTCTAAATCTAAGAGCTTAATTTTTGCATTAATCATACAGCCTAGTAACAAACAGAATTTGCAGAACAACCAGCAAATGCTAGAACCTTTTTGGTCCATCATGCATGCCTAATTTGTTGTTTTAAATTAATTTTAATGTACTCCAAATCAGTTGCTGAACAATAAACAAGAGTTTAAAGTTTGTGCAATTAGAGAAAAGCTCACTCTTGTTCTCTTTCAGGAACCAACCCAAACAAGGTGGCTCATCTAATTCTATGATTCCTTTTAGGGACCAGCCAAAATTGATGAGACCACATTCATTTCAGTCATTTTCAACAATAGAGTACAACTGAAAATTTACCTTGAATCCCAGTATCTTCATTTACTGCATGTAGTACATTTCTTACAGCATTTACAACATTAAACAATGCATCATTCTGTGTAAGTCCTCTGTAAAATAGGACAGTTTTATATATCAATGATTTTTCATCCTGAAAAACCGTCCATTATTTCTTTCATTTGATAGATCATTTTTCAAATTCTTTTTGAAAACAATTTTGTGAGGCTTGTTGTTTGAAAAATACCATGACATTTTCACCATTGCTTAAATTGCATTGGGTAGAACATTGGGTACAAAATAACATAAAGATTGTGTGAAGATTAACTTTATGGTGCCATCTTTAAAATTGTGTAATTCCATCTGCAAACCCTCTTTATCAAAGGTTGAATAACATACAAACAGAAATTCAAGGATAATTCTTCAATAATAAAAATTTAAGTAAATCGTCAAACACTGTTGTCAAGGTGATACCCTAATGAGTGTATTGTCACCTTAGCGTATATATATAATTCTTCCCATTTTTATGATACTATCCACCTATAACTAATGTCTAATCATCTAGGTAACATTTCAATTGTAAGCAGCATCAATCAATACCACCTGCTATGCATCTGCTGTATTAAGGGCCAGTTTAAATGAGGTACAGGCAAGATATAACATAAAGTTTGATAAAAATAACGAATTGATGAAAAAACATTTTCAACCATAAAATTTAAAGTCCCAAATCTGACCAATCTTTAAATGATCAAAAATTTTTGCATTGTGTAAAAATATATATTTCAGGCCTGTACATGTGAATTTTTGCGGGCGTGCGGCAATCCCGTTCACGCTGATCCGTTTTCAAGTGAAAATAATTGGAAACGCTGTGAAATTCACATTTGCTTCACGAAAACAACGCTATCCTCTTTTTTTGAGAAGGAAAGTGTTTTCAAATGTCTTTGGTATTCACACTGGAAATGATCCGTTTTCAAAGCAACCCGTTTT